>OU898284.1:38424743-38552653 GCA_918026665.1 Diabrotica balteata
CATAAATAATTGAGGATACTCACCAATATTCAATTATACTAATGTCTCCTTCGATCTCTAAGATGTCGGAATCGCTTTCGCTACTCTCCCATGTGTTCGCGTGTATAATCAAATGATCTACGTCATCTTGCAGGTTGTCCAGTTTCCGTTTGCTTAACGATATGAGTGACATAATTACACCAATTTTGCTTTGATACACATGCGACATTGACATACTGCATGCTATAAAAGTTAGCAAAGAACAAGAAAGCCGTTGGCCCTGATAACATACCGACAGAGATGTTAAAGCTTATAAATGAGGAGAACATTGGAATACTGGTCAAACTTTTCAATGATGTTTATTCGACTGGTGATATCCCGGAAGATTGGTTAAAGTCCGAATTCATAACACTACCAAAAAAAACAACGTCCGAAAAACTGTAGCGATTATAGAATGATAAGCCTTATGAGCCACACTTTGAAAATATTTCTACGCATCATCCACAGTAGAATCAGAGATAAATGTGAAGAAGATCAGGATGAAACACAATTTGGCTTCAGAAATGGACTGGGAACTCGGGACGCCCTCTTTGCACTAAATGTATTACTGCAGAAATGTCGAGATCAAAGGAAAGACGTCTTTGCTGTATTTATTGACTATGAAAAGGCCTTTAATTGAGTACAGCATCACAAATTAATTACAATATTAAAAGATAAAGGAGTTGATAGTCAAGACATAAGATTCATAGAAATTTTAATTCACTTTAATCACTGTTATTTAATTTATATTCAGATAGAATATTTAAAGAAGCGCTGCATAATTTGGAATGGGGCATGAAAGTTAATGAAATTGTGATAAATACAATCAGATATGCAGACGACACAGTTATTTTAAGTGATAACATGAATGGATTACAATGCCTTTTAAATGCCATTGATAAAGTGGGAAGAGAGTTTGGCCTAAACATAAACTGTTCAAGAACAAAACACATGGTGTTTAGCCGTTTAGCACATCAAGATGCGCGATTATATGTTGATGGTCATATAATTCAAAGAGTATCCAGTTTTAAATATCTTGGTTGCCATATTACTGAACAACTAGATCCAGATCAAGAGATAAAATGTAGAATTGAGATAGCCCGCACGACATTTTTAAAAATGAGGTCATTCTTCTGTAATGATAACTTGCAACTTCAACTTCGAAAGCGCATGGTTAAATGCTACATTTGGTCAGTCCTCTTATACGGTGTCGAAAGAGTCCTTGAAAGAGCAAATGCTGCTCGCGAGCTGCTTGATAACATCAAATGTAGAAAGATGGCTCATTTGTGACACGTAGTAAGGGGAGACCGATATAATATTCTTCAACTTATTATGATGGGTAAAATCGAAGGACGCAGAGGAATTGGTAGAAAGCAGGCCTCTTGGTGGAAGAATATCAGGGAGTGGACAGGAATAAAGAAAGCTGAGCAACTATTTAGAATAGCTCGAGACAGAGACAGTTTCGCCATGTTAATCGCGAACGTCAAGGGGACTTGACAGGGTACGTTAAGAAGAAGAAACATGCGAAACCGTGGTCGATCAAGTGGCACACCTCTTCTTTTTTAAAAGTGATTTTATGGGTAGCTGCATATTGCTTATCTTGGTTCAGTGGTTCAGTTGGGCAATGGTGTGGAGAAACTTTAAAATAGAAACATTATGTTGTGCAACATATTCGTCAAGATTATGCTTAGCCTATTGATCTTTGCAGCGAAACATTCACAAAAGAAATGATATTTAGCATTGAAGGATGTACGCATGGAATTTTTAATTACGATGCTGAAAAAGAAACTAGAAAAAAAAACAATAATACATAAATAAACCAGTCTCTTAAATAGTATATAGAAAGAAGTACCACATGAGTGGTGTTCTTCCTATTTACTGACTTTTATTTTGATCTCAAAACATTGTGTAATCATTTTAAGACTTAGATTATATTTTTAACTGCCTATGTGATTCTAATCTATGAATGTTACTGCTCGTTCTTGTGAAATATTGTATATATCTTTCCCTTTATCTCCCTGAGCAATTTTCTTGGTTACTCTAAGCAAAATTTTCCTAAAAAAACTTACTAGTGCTAATGCTTCGTTCCTATCAGACTGTCATCAGTGATACTTGAATATAAGTAATTCCACTTTAATTTAATGAAAAGAGGGGTACAATTTTTACTGTTAATAAAAACATGGTGGTATAATTATTTGCAGAAAGACTTGCCAAAACGGTATAAAAACCTTTGGAGCTTTTTAAACTATGGTATACCGTCAACCCGTGGGAATGTTTCTTTTATAAATTAAAATTTTTGTTTTTTTTCTTTACTATAATTTTTTATTGACTTATAAATATCGTTTTTGATTTTGACGACTTTTTAAAAGTATTTGTATAACAACAATGTTTTTAACCCAAATTACGCACCAAACTTATTACCAAAGCTTCTTCCACGAATTAACAAAACTCTTCTGTCAATTCGGGAGCACATCTGTACAAACAATTAAAAGAATTAAGTCGATTAATAATCCCAAATGTTGGATTTGCTCCCGATCGATATGTACCTGCATGTATTTGTATTTTTTTCTTTAGTTGCTGTATTTTTGGTTTTGGCTGCATTCTCGACATCTATTTAGATGAACCTTGAGATGTCTTTTATTTCTTTTAGTTAATTTTACCGAATGCTCGACATTTTTTAACATTAAACACATTACAGTTTAATACTTCAAACGATCGTTAACTGGGTTAGTGATACCATCAGGCACTCAAGTGCTATTAAAATCGTTTTTGAGTTGCGCAGAAGGTCAATTTTTGATCGGATGAGATCGCCGAATGAGTTGATGCCTCGGTTATCGAACGAGTTCTTTATTATGTCAAAAATTGTAGATTGAATGAAATGACCCAATGTCTTTTTTAACACTTGTACTTCTTAACAATAGTTTTTTAGGATACTAAATGTCTTATGACCGATTTTACTAAAACCACTACTGTCAGTTGTTCAGTATATCGACCAGTAACTGATTCAGGATGCATTGCTGGCGTTAAAAAAAACTATGACAACTTTTATAGCAAAGGAAATTGGACAGATACTTTGAATTATGTCCATCTATGTAGTCTTAAAAGAAAAATCTATGTAGTCATAATCATCTATGTAGTCTTATATAAAATCACTATACACTGTTCCTTCAAATAGCTCCTGCCATTCTAGATTATGTTGTTATGTGGTACAAAATGATTTTTTTGTGCTTCCAAAGAAGTTCACGTGACTCCTTTTTGTGTTTGTAATATTGGTAACTTGGTGCGAGTGATAAAAAGCGTTCTTCATGAACCAGGTGGTACATTTATGTCGATTATTCTTTAACCTTTTTGTCAAATTAAAATGGTATAAGGTCTTCCAATAGGGAGATCCAAACTTTGACAGTTGGTAGCGTATATGTTAAAGCTACATAATGTCAAATTGGATGTCATTTTTTAACGGCTGTTTCACGTTCAAAAATGATATTTCGCCCAATTCAAACCACAGAAATGATATGATGTATAATTCGTTGTTAAACAAAAAATTAGAAGACCAAAATAACTATTGGTGGAGAAAACCTCCCTCATTACAGATTATTCAACGCTGAAAAGGTCTGAATTATTTAAAGTTACTTAAACTCAGTTTTCAAATCTCTTGTTAAAATTTGTTGGTTGTTTTAATCGAGTTTATCGTCTATTCACTCGATGCTGAAGTTAGGAGGTTTACAACGCAAAACTAAAAGCAGTACTCAATGCTGTATATGGAGAATCTGGTATATCTCCTATAAAACAGCATGTTTCAAATGCCTCAGAAACCGTTATTCGCACAGACATCATAAACAGAGTCCATAATATGAACAGAAAAGGTCGTAGAGTCGAAATTCATGACTCTACACACATCAAATTAGCCTGGGCATAGCATCTTACAAAAAAAAATTAATACAAAAACACTATACACTATTTGTTCACTGTCGACAAAAAAAGCCTAGCTGTAAATGGGCCCAGCCCAAAATAATCAAGGCATTGTAAAAGACTGGTGAAGATCCACGGAAGATCACTTTTGCATTGATTACTTGGAAAAGCATAGAGCAATTACTTACCTGTTCTATATAGTTCTTGCACACTAAAATTGAACATCATCTTAAAAAACTCATGTAAATATTCATCTAGAATAAAATCCTACAGAAATCATAATCAGATTAATTACAAAATTAAGTTTCTTATAGACTGCCTGTATTATCTATCAAGACTATAAATTTATTGCTAAAACTAATAAAATCGTTAATAAAGGAAAGAAATCTTATTCTGTTACACCGATTTGCCTCAACAAAGTAATTTTTTGTGGATCACTCAATTGTGTATAAATTAAATTGGATTTTGTGGATTTACAAAGTCGGATAGATTAGAAATCTCGTGACTGAAAAGTGTGAGACAGTGGACTGATTAAATGCCATTAGAAAGGTTCAGATAAGAATAAACAAACGAATATGGGCCAACGAATATGGGCAAACAAAACGGACCAAAATAAACAAACGAATCTGGGTTAACATCATCGCCAACTTTCTATTACGATGAGATGCGAATAATTGTAATGGTAAATCAAAAGCATGGTAGAAAAAGAGATCGATTACTGTCACAAACCTTTCGGCCTGCGAACTGAAAGGCTTTTGTGTATATTCTTCATTTATAGTGCAGTGTGGTAATCTTCAGCGCTTGCTACTGTACGATTCTCTTTTGGGTCGCGGTCCTACTTCAGTACGTACTCAAACTCACTGCTCTCACCACTCGCTGAGTCTATGTTAGCTGCTCATCATGATTTTTGTTAGTTTGTTCTTGGTTCATTATGCTCACTCCCAGGAGAGATCTTAATGCTGGGAGAAGGCTGATGAAACCTGAGTACGTAGAGTCTTCAACGTCCACTTTGAAGTTAACTGATTTAAGGCGTAAAGTCCTACCAGAGATCTAAGAGAGTAATTAATATTTTTTATTGATGTGTCTACCGCAAGGCAGCGGGGGATCGCCTCTGGTCAGGATCGTACTTTTATTTTCGATTTGCATTACTTATTCGATTGTTAGGTATGTTTAAAAGCTGGTCTTTATCATTGTCTACTAAAGTTATAATAGTTGCAAAAATATTAACATACACTACATTCACATATTTACGAAACTCATCATTTTTAAATAGAGTACAAAAACAACAGAGGCAAAAATATTTTAGACAATTATTTTCAAAATTGAAGTGTGTCTAAAAGTACTTACATTAAAAAAAAATAAATGGACAAGTCAGAGCTATCACTATCCTTATCTAGAACTATAACAATTGTTTCTTTGAGCAACCTATCTGTATTTATATAAGATCTTTTCATTTTTAGAACATGGGCAACACTATTTTTCCAGCTGTCATTGACAATTTTCTCCATTTCTAATTCAATTAGACGAACCACAGATTAATTTAAGGTGGACGAAACATTACTTCTCCTTACCGATGCTTTTAGCTCATGCCATATGTTTCAATCGGATTGAACATGCAATAGTAACGAGGAAGTATTAATACTGTATAACGTATTTTTAAGTGATACGCCCATTTCAAATCGCAGTGTGCTTGAACTGCTAAAACAGCCTTAATACAAATTCCAATGAAGGCAGTGTGGTCAATATCAAAACAACTTATAGTAAGTAGAAGAAAAATAAAAGACGCTGGTATGTTTAGGAAACTAGACCGGAGTGATGTGGACATCATTAGAAGAAAAATGTATAACATGTATGAATAATAGACGATCCCCACGTTAAAAACCATCATGCATATGTTGCAGAAAGTTGAAACATGAATCAAGTGCTGCAGTGGGACAGTAAGGCAATGTCTTCTTAAAAACGGGTCTAAAATAAAAACGTTCGATAAACGCCAAGTGGTTATGGAATCTGCTTGTCTACAAATATGGAGGACAGAATTTTTAATTCATATTCATGAATACAGAGAAAGTGAAAAAAAATTGTTTATCTGGATGGGACGTGGTTTCACACCCATGACGTTCCAAAATGTGGTTGGGCAGATTCTTCTTGTCGCTGTACAACAAAAGCTTCATCAAATAAAGGAAAACGTATTACAATAATCCATGCACGAAAAAAAAGGTTATATTTCTAATGTTTTAGCCTTGTCATGCAAAAACATTAAGAACTCCCGTGTCGACTATCATGATAACACCACATCAGAATAATTAGAGAACTGCTTTTCAACGAGGCCAAATATAGCACCAAACAGTGTAATTGTGATGGACAATGCCAGGTACCACAGTCGTAAGCCGACTGTGGTACCTGGCTAAGTGACATGTTCTAATGACACCAAACTTGGAATCCTGGAATATATGCTGGACGTACTTACTTAATCAATAGACCCATTTGTACCTTTCGGTGTTGGGCCGTTTATAATACAATTCTTTATATTACAATATTTTACAATCTTCTGAGGTGTCCTAGCTCTTGACAAACTTTCTCCATTCCTTCCTATTGTATGCCATCTGTGTTGCTTCCTGCCAAGTCTTACCCTTACTCTGCAGTATCTGCGAGATGTCACTGTTCCATTCTTTAATGGGTCTTCCTCTTCTGTTCTTCCCTATTGGTTTGGCGTCCCACACTCTTTTTACTTGTCTATTATTGTCCATCCGGGTTAGATGTCCGAACCATGCCAATTTTTTCTCCTTGATTGATTCGAGAATCGGTTTGATTTTTAGTCTTTCTCTTATTTCTTCATTTCTGATTCTATCAGTTCTTTTTACTCCGATCGTTCTGAGTTATTTCATCTCTGCTGCCTGAATTCTGCTTTGATGCTTTTGTTTAGTATCCAATTTTCTGCTCCATATGTCACTGTAGGTCTATATATTGTTTTGTATATTGTCATCTTGGTCTTTGTTGATATTTCTTTGTTATTAAGGAATCCTCTATTTAGTGCTTGGAATAGTTTTCCTGTGTTTTCCATTCTGTTGTTAAGATCGTCCTCGATGTCTCCTTTGTTGTTGATTACTGTTCCTAAGTATTTGTATGAATTTGTCTGTATTATTTTTTGTTGGTCTATCATTATTTCTAGTTGATCTTCCGTCCCTTGTTTCCTTGATATTTTCATTATCTGAGTCTTCTCTTTGTTTACGTTTAAGTTGTATTTGCTTGCTTCTAGGTTCCATTTCTCTAAGTTGTATTTCAGTTTTTCTGCTGTTTCCGCAATTAATACTATGTCGTCTGCAAATATACACATCTCAGCGTTTATCATTTGCATTCTGTTCCAACCGATGCAGTATTTCTTGAACGTTTTCTTACATTCTTTCACTATCTCATCTATTACATTTATGAATAGCACTGGGCTGAGACTTCCTCCTTGTCTAACTCCTTGAGTTGTTTCAAATGGTTCTGACTGCATATTTGACATTCTTACTGTGTTTGTTGTTTTCATGTATATACTCTTTGTTGCTTCTATCAGTTCTTCACTTACTTGCTTATTCTTTAGGCTTTCCCATATATCTTTTCTTTTGACTGAGTCGAATGCTTTTTCCATGTCTATAAAGCTCAGATATATTTCTCTATTTTTCTTTAAGGCTTTTTCTATTACTTGTTGCATGGTGAATATATGGTCTTGTGTGTTGTGTCCTTTCCTGAATCCACTTTGTACGTCCTCTAATTTATGTTCTATTTCTTTTCTGATTTTCCTTTCTATTATGGTTTCGTATACTTTTGCTGCTACACATAGTAGTGATATACCTCTATAGTTCTTACAGTCTCTTGTGTTTCCTTTCTTGTATATAGGTATAATTACTGCATTTGTCCATTCTCTGGGTATTACTTTTCTCTTCCATATTAGGTTATATATGTATAACAATTTTTCTTTTGCTTTTACTCCTATATATTTCATCATTTCTGGTGCTACTTCATCGCTTCCTGGTGCTTTTCCAATCTTTATCTTTCTTATTGCTTCTTCTAGTTCTTCTTTTTCTATAGTTTCTGGATTTTCCATGTTTCTCATGGATACTCTCTTGATGTGGCTTTCCTTCTCCATTGTATTCGCTTGATTTCCATTCAGTATCAGCTGGAAGTGTTCCCTCCATCTTTCCATTATTGTCTTATCGTCTTTTATTATTGTTCCTTCCTTGTTCATTATTTGTTTTAGTTTCGTTTCTTTGTTGCTTCTTAGGGTTTTCAGTGTTCTATAAAATAATTTTACGTTTTCTGTGCTGTTTTCTTCATTTTTTCTCCGAATTTTTCCCAACTTTTCTTTTTCTCTTTCTTAACTATCTCTTTAACTTTTGTTCTTTGTCTCTTATAATTTTCATATTTTGGTTGTGTTTTGTCTTTTATGTATTCTTTCCATAACTTCTTCTTTTCTTTTATTTCTCTTTTCACTTCATCGTTCCACCAAGATGTACGTCTCCCTCTGTTGTTATTTCTTGTAGTTCCACATATTGATTTAGCTGTTTTTATCATCGCATTTTTAAATTTTCCCCATTCTTCTTCTATTGTTTTTATTCATGTTCATTGTTCATCACTTTCTCTAGCCCTTCTGAGTATCTTATCTTCGTTGTTTCTTCCCTTAGTTTATAAATTTTTAACATTTCTTTGTGTTTTTTGTTTATGTTCTCATTTCTTTTTATTTCTTTTCTTTTGAATTTGAATGTGGTTTCTAGTAGATAGTGGTCACTACCAATTTCATAACTCCTTGTCACCCTTACGTCTCTTATCCAGTTCTTCTCTATTTTTTGCACTATAGTATAGTATATAATTGATTGTTCATCTCTTGATTTGACTTCTCGTGTGTGTTCATAATCACCAGGTTATTGTCTAGACAGAATTCGAGTAGTAATTTTCCATTTTTCTGCATTCTTTTCCTTCCCACTCTACTGTTCATGTCTCCTGTGATCACAATTTTCTCTGTACAATAATTTATCACTTCTTGTAACAGAACTCATTCTTTTCGTTTTTTGTTGCGTCTTCATCTGGTTCATAGCTATATTATTAGGTTTTTATTGGTTTCCTCTGTATCCATTTCTATGTCTACTCTTAGTATACGTTCGTTGTAATATATCCAATTTTTTACTTTGTTGATACGGTCCTTCTTTATCATGCACGCTACCCCTGCCTGAGCTCTCTTCGTTTCTTCCACTCCACTGTATATTAGTAACATTCCGTTTTCTAATATTATTGATCCTCTTCCTTTTTTCTTTGTCTCGGTTATAGCTACTATTTCAATGTTGTTATCTCTAATTTCTTCCCCAGTTCTATTTCCTTCCCATTTATACCTCTTACATTCCATGATGCCATTTTCAAAGTTGTTTTGTTCGTTTCTGTGTTTAAGTTATACTTTAATTTGTTTTTCTTTCCGTTTGTGTTGTTATTGAAACCATATCCAATTTTAGTTCTTTTCCCATTAGTCTTTTCATCTGCTGCTATCTTCCTAAGGTTTCTTTGTATTTCTAACTCTTTTAATGTTAGATTACATTCTATATATACTTTATGTTGCTTATAGTTCATTAGTTCATTAATCCATGCCCAAAAAAAGGTTATATACCTAATGTTTTAGATTTGACATGCAAAAACATTAAGAACCCTCCCGTGTCGACTATCATGATAATACCACATCAGAATAATTAAGAACTGGTTTTCAACGAGGCCAAATATAGCACCAAAACAGTGTAATTGTGATGGACAATGCCAGGTACCACAGTCGTAAGCCGACTGTGGTACCTGGCTAAGTGACATGTTCTAATGACACCAAACTTGGAATCCTGGAATATATGCTTGACAATGATATATATTAGGAAGATAAATTATTCTAAAAACAATTACTTGAAACTTTAAAATTATGTTCCATCAGAAAACAATATTTTTGCGACAGTTTGGCGGAAGAAATGGGTTATACAGTATTAAGACTTCCACCCTACTATTGCATGTTCAATCCTATTGAACACATATGGCATGAGCTAAGAGCATCGGTAAGGGGAAGTAATGTTTCGCTTACACTAAATTCATCTATGGTTCGTCTAATTGAATTAGAAATGGAGAAAATAATGAAGAACAGCTCAAAAAATACAGATTGGTTGGTCAACGAAACAATTATTATAGGTCTGGATAACGACAGTGATAGTGAAACTGACTTGTTCATGTATTTTTTTAAATGTAAGCACTTTTTAAATTGAATTTATAAATGGTAAACTTTCTATGTATAGGTAATTTATGTAAATATTTTTAAATTCAGTTGATAACTGTATAAAACCAGCTTTTTGACATACCTCAATTTTGAAAATATATTTCTAAAATACTTTTGCCTCTGTTCTTTTTGTACTCTATTTAGAAATGATAAAGTTTTGTAAATATGTGAATGTAGTGTCTGTAAATATTTTTGCAACTATTATAACTTTAGTAGACAACCACATTTCGAAGGCATACACCAAGGTTATTTACAACAGAATAAGCAAAAAATGCGAGGATAACATTGGAGATTCGCAGTTTGGGTTTCGGAATTCTCTTAGGACAAGAGAAGCACTTTTTAGTCTACAGGTACTCATCCAGCGCTGCAGAGATATGAACAAAGACGTGTACATATGCTTTATAGACTACGCAAAAGCATTCGATAACGTAAAGCAGGAAAAGATAGTTGAAGTTCTCCATAAGATCGGAGTCGACTACAGAGACATTCGAACAATAGCGAGTCTCTATTGGGGTCAAACAGTTAAGTGAAAGTAGGATCTACATTGACCAATAAAATTGAGATCAAGAAAGGGGTACGACAGGGCTATATCTTGTCTCCAATTCTCTTTAATATACTCTCAGAAGAAGTATTTAAGACAGCGCTGGAGGAAAGCACAGAAGGCATAAAGATAAATGGAGAAATAATTAATAACATAAGGTATGCTGATGACACTGTGATCCTAGCAAGTAGCATGGAGGAACTGAGTTGCCTAATGAGTAAGATACAAAAAACAAGTGCACAATACGGACTCAGACTAAATATCACAAAAACCAAATGGATGTTAGTAAGCAAAACCCAACAACCACCACAGCAACTGGTATTAGACAATGAAAGAATTAAACACGTGGATTCGTACATCTACTTGGGAACAACAGTTAACTCAAATTGGGATCAAGCGAAGGAAATACGTATAAGAGTAGAAAAGCCAAGAGCATCGTTCACTAACATGAAACAAATTTTCACCTCTAAAAGCCTCACCCTACCTCTCAAAATTCGACTTCTGAAATGTTATGTATTCCCGGTTTTGTTATATGGAATGGAGGCGTGGACAATGACCGCAACATTGATGAAAAAAGTAGAGGCCTTTATAATAAATAGAAAAAAGTACGTCGGATAGGTAAAGAGAGAGGTAGGAATAAGTATAAAGAAAAGAAAGTTGGAATACTTGGGTCACGTTATGAGACATAATAAATATAGAGTACTACAGCTGATCGTTCAAGGGAAAATAGACAACAGAAGGGGTCCAGGGAGGAGAAGACGTGGCTCCAAAACTTGCGACAATGGTTCGGATTGTCATCTGCTGAACTATTCAGATCTGCCGTAAACAAAGTCAGAATAGCCATGTTGATTTCCAACGTTCGGAACGGACAAGACACATGAAGAAGACAATGATAAATAGCGGCTTTTAAACACACCTAAGAATCGAAAAAGTAATACAAATCGAAAATAAAAGTACGATCCTGTCCAGAGGCGATCCCCCGCTGCCTTGCGGTGGACACTCGATAATAAATATTAATGACTCTTTTAAATAATTGATAGATTCGACCGTTACTTGATGGAAAGTTTTACTTGAAAGTTTGCAGTGTTTTATTGTTACATTAATGACTCTCTTAGATATCTCGTAGGACTATACTTAAACTCACTGCATCGCTCAGACTCACTCGCTGGTTCTTTTCTAGCTGTTCATCGTGATTTTTTTATTTGTGTTAGTTTGTTCTTGGTTTATTATGCTCACTCCCAGTAAAGACCTTTACGCCGGAGAAGGCTGATGAAACTTGAGTACGTAGAGTCTTGTCGTCTTCACCGCCACACCGACTGACCCGAGCTGAGCATTACGACCGGTGTGAAGTTAATTGACTTGAGACTTACTGCATGATAGAATATAACGTGATTTTCGACGTTAAATGTGACATTTGACGTGAGCCGTGACATTTGACGTGAGACGTGACATTTTACTTGACTTTTGACAATACGTGGCCTTTTGACATAAAACTTGATATTCCATGTCAGGTTTAGCGTCAAATATTATGTTTCATAATCGAAAGTCACGTAAAGTGTCGCGTAAATACGTCAGCGCGTGAAATTGTACTTCTCTCGACAGGTTTCACGTCGAAAATCACGTAAAATATCATGTAACCTCAAGTTCAAAAAGTAGACTGGTCCCAAGCGTATTTCTATCTACTCACGTCAATCACGAATGTAGGAGGTAGGTCTTTTCGATTAGTCTCTCGTTTTGCTTATTGTGGGTAAGTTGTATGTCGGGGCATCAACTGATTGTTTCAAATTTGACTGCGAAACGTTTTGTTCAACTCGATTAAGATTTGATGATCCATCAACAATAACAATGTCATTATCTAATGGGACCTAATAGGTAAGTGGTATAGATATAGTGGTTCTGGGTCCAAAAATTCGGGCCCAGAATTCCTAGGACTTATCAATGTAAATTTTCGGGCCCAGAATTCCTAGGACTTTTCAATGCTTTTTAGCTATCGTACGTGTCGTTAAGGCTCGGTGAGACTCGGTAAGGCTCGTGGTGGGGGATTTGGTTTATTAACAGAAGCAAGGGAATATTTTCAGTTCAGAAAAAAAAATCAAACTTATTTGTAGCCCAAAAAAATGGTAGACAAAGAGGTAGTGCAAGATAAGGTCTTGTCATTGTGTAAAGTTTTTTCAGAATTATCGATACAAACATGGCCGCACCATTTCAAAACGAATACTCATGTATATAAACTATTAGCAATCGATTATGATGAAGCTGTAGAATTTTGTAACCGATTCCTTCATGATCAAATTAATCTGAGTACTTTATATGATAAATTATGTTATTTGGGATTTATATCATATTGTTCTGACCTATGGAATAGTTTTATTAATCAAGAAAATTAAAACTTGGTGGAAAATGATTACAGTTTTTTTAGTAGAGAAGAAGAAGAGAAGAAAGATAGCAATGAAGAATAAAAATAAAGATGTAATGAAAAATTTAATGTAATATTTATTGTAAATAAAAAAAATTGTATAAAAATTTATTTATTTTTTATTTAACAAAAAAAATTCATACATATTTTTATACTAATTCATTTTTATGTATCCAACTGTTGTGTCTGTCTGAAAATCCTAACCATTTTACAAATAATCTGTCACCTCTTTTTTGGAGTACTTTTTTAACAAGATATACATCAGGACATTCCACTTTCACTGAATTCAGGACACTGGAGTTGTTCAGCATAAAATCCTCCTTTGATATCTTTTGTGTTCTAAATCTTGAAGAAGGTAGGTGGTAGGATTTGTAAGTTGAACTTTATTTATTATAAAATTCAGAGCAACAATGTCGCAATATATAAATCGGTTTGTTTTTTCCAATTATATGTATGTACGTAATACATGAAATTATTCAGGTAAAAGCATGTTCTAATGTGTAGGTAAAGTGTATCTAATTAAAATGTTTACATGTACGTAATCAATTTTTGTAGTATATATATATATTATATATATATATATATATATATATATATATATATATATATATATAATATAGGTTGCCCTGTAAAACTAATATCATAACGAGAAGAAATAACTATAGTAAATATCATAAGTGAGTAAATGTGTTGGTGTGCGAAGTTTCATTTATTGTCATTATTTTTATCGTTACATAAAAATGTCAACTGTTCCATGTACCATATTATTAACAATTGAAGATAAATTAAATTTTCCTATGAAAATGGCACTAGTTGTCAGGAAGCATCTGTTCAAGTAAGTTTTTTTTGCTTTACTTTATTTATTTTTGTAATAGATTTTTGCATTCTCTTTTTAGATATGGTTTAAAAAATATTTCAGTTAGAACTGAAAGAATATTAATTGACTTATCATATACACCGAAATCAACTACTTTATTACGGAAATTTGGTAATTTACCAATAAAATTTGTTCGCATGCAGCTATCAGATAATGCTGAAATTGCTTTATTTGAAAAAGCAATGAAACGATATTATTTCAATTTAGAGGGGGAGGAAGTATGTCCTGCTACTCTCCTTCAGGAGCCTTTAAAGAAAAAAATAAAAAGAAAAGTAACACAACCTACTGGGTCTAATAACCTGCACATTGAAACTCAATTTGATGAAAACTCACAAGTTTGGCGGTTTGACATACCACAACAACAAATAAAAAGAAAGTACCATAACCTGCTGGGTCTAATAAATAAAGTAAAGCAAAAAAAACTTACTTGAACAGCTGCTTCATGACAACTAGTGCCATTTTCATAGGAAAATTTAATTTATCTTCAATTGTTAATAATATGGTACATGGAACAGTTGACATTTTTATGTAATGATAAAAATAATAACAATAAATGAAACTTAGCACACCAAAAAATAACTCACTTATGATATTTACTATAGTTATTTTTCTCGTTATGATATTAGTTTTACAGGTCACCTATATATATATACTACAAAAATTGATTACGTACATGTAAATCATTTTAATTAGATACAATTTACCTACACATTAGAAAAACCCCAATTACCTACAATTATCATAATGGTATACTTATTGCATCAACTATAATAACCCATAAAAATGCTTTTACCTGAATAATTGCATGTATTACGTACATACATGTAATTGGAAAAACAAACCAATTATATATTGCAACATTGTTGCTTTGAATTTTATAATAAATAAAGTTCAACTTACAAATCCTACCACTTACCTTCTTCAAGATTTTGAACACAAAGATATCAAAGGAGGATTTTATGCTGAACAACTCCAGAAAGTTTAATTTCCTGATGTATATCTTGTTGAAAGAGTACTCCAAAAAAGAGGTGACAGATTATTTGTAAAATGGTTAGGATTTTCAGACAGACACAACAGTTGGATGTATAAAAATGAATTAGTATAAAAAAAATGTATGAATTTTTTTTTTGTTAAATAAAAAATAAAATAAATTTTTATACAATTTTTTTTTATTTACAATAAATATTACATTAAATTTTTCATTTCATGTTTATTTTTATTGTTCATTGCTATCTTTCTTCTCTTCTTCTCTCTACTAAAAAAACTGTAATCATTTTCCACCAGTTATAATTTTCTTGATTAATAAAACTAGGCCATAGGTCAGAACAATAAGATAAATTCCAAATAACATAATTTATCATATAAAGTACTCAGATTAATTTGATGTTAAAGGAATCGGTTACAAAATTCTACAGCTTTATCATAATCGATTGCTAATAGTTTATATACATGAGTATTTGTTTTGAAATAGTGCTGCCATATTTGTATCAATAATTCTGAAAACACTTTACACAATGACAAGACTTTATCTTGCACTACCTCTTTGTCTACCATTTTTTTTTTGGGGCTACAAATAAGTTTGATTTTTTTTTCGGAACTGAAAATATTCCCTAAGACCCGTTTACACGGGTAGAGTAATGATGCAAGTACTTGGTAGAGTAGAGTAACTCTACCCGTAAAAACCCGAAAAAACGTTCAGCAAAGTAGAGTAGCAAGTAGAGTGCATAGTAGGTAGTAGAGTCGAGTGACTAGCAACATGTGGCAAAGTAACTCTACTCTACTACCACCACCACCGCCAAAATTTCCACTCGCCTGCGCACTCTACTCATGGAACGCGGTGAATTCTGGTAGAGTAGAGTAGGTAGAAGAGTGCATAGGGACGCTGTCATTCCAGATGGAGTTGTGTTTTATGTAAAAATTAAAAATGAAGTTCACCGAAGATGAAACTTTAAAACTTGTAGAGATGTATGGAGAATACCAGTGTTTATGGAATTTAGGTAGTGTACACTACAGAAATAAAAGTATGAGGCAAGCTGCGGAGGATGAAATCGTCGAAAGAATGGCAAAAGAGGGTTTTGGAGTAAACGAGCTCAAGCAAAAAATTAAGAATATAAGGTGCACCTATAATCAAGAGTGTTTAAAAATACAAAAATCAAAAAAATCGGGTTCAGGTTCAGCCGATGTATACGTTCCGAACGTGAAATGGTTTACTCCTATGGAAGCAATCATGAAAGGTGCAAAAGGAAACAAGAAAACTGAAGGCTCACGGGTAAGTTACAGGTTTTTATTACTTGTTAATGAAAAATACAATAAGAAATAAAAAATGTATTCTTATCAAGATAAAAGTGAACGATTGTATATCAGATTTGACAGTAAACCGGTTGGCTGCCATATAAACTTGTCCACCAATAATTACAAATTTAATGCAACGTTGATTTTGTTTGTTCATAGAGTTAAAAAACGGACACTGAGCATTATACCCGTTCCCACCTGTCGTGTGTCGGATCCGTATATTAATCGGATGTCAGCATTTCTATCCTATTATTATATTATCGGAAGCTGGCAAATTTTTACAATATACGCGAGAGAACTGTGAGAGAGTACATAATAAACGAAATTGTATGTATAAGAAAATCAGCATTTTTAAAAGTGCCGATAAGATCATTATGTTTACCCATTACTTTTTAATCTTCTCAGATATGGTACTTGGAAATTTGTAAATTTATACTACAAACGATATTTAAAAACTAGACTAAACATACATAATAGCATTCATATAAAAGTGTGTAGGTTATTTATTTTTCCCAACTCACGACAAGTGGGAACGGGCTATAGTTCCGAAATTTTATGACAAATCTTGTTAAATACAAATTACAAAAAGTTGTACAATTCTTCATAAGGTTGTTCTAGTTAATAAATGTCATACACAATACAAAGTAATATCTCAAGTCAAAACACATTCTTATATTGCCATGGAACAGCTCCTTCATTGTTAAAATAGGTCATTAAGCGATCTCTCACTTTCTTAGCCATGGCTGTTGACTGAGAGCCACCATATGGTTCAAGATTTCTTAGTTCATTGATTTCGTTTCGCCATTGCCCTGGAATGACAGATCCGTTGTCAGTAATTTCCTTATCGACACAGCCATTGACAAAATATGATTCTGGGGATGTTTCTCTTAGCCAGTTGTGAAGGCTACAGGCTGCGGTAACTACTTTATTTACTGTTGTTAGCTGTACGGCTAAGTGTCTTTCGAAAATCCGGAAACGACTAACTAATATTCCAAATGCATTCTCCGAAATTCTTCTTGCCCTGCTCAAGCGGTAATTGAAGACTTGTTCATTTACGGTAAGACGTCTTCGGTACCCACTGTATGGCTTCATCAGGTACATTTTAAGCGGAAATGCATCGTCCCCAACAAGGAATAGACCATCGGGTAGAAGACTGTTCTCTAATGCTTCATATATATTGCAATTTTGAAATACACCTCCATCTGAATTAGATCCTTTGAAACCAACATTGATATAACTGAAGCAGTATTTATGATCAACAACAGCCATAAGTACCACGCTGTGCTGCCCTTTATAATTATAATATTCACTGCCAGAGTTGGGAGGTGCCTTAATTAAAACGTGTTTGCCGTCTATAGCCCCACAGCAATTTGGAAAGTTCCAATGCTCCTTAAAACCCTCAGCCACAGTGTTCCATTCGTCTCTGGAAGGAACCTGAAACCAAAATTTAAAATTCCCTCTTAACATTTACTAATTTAGTTTTTGTTTTATTTTTTGTTTGTTTTAGGAAACAACCATTTCACACAATACAGAGTCGAAATATCCACTCAACACAGAATCACAGGAAGAGGAAGGGACTATCGATGATCCAGATCAATCAGTGGAAAATATAACTCTACCACAAACATCGAGCTGCCAACAAACACCATCTCGTAAGCAATCGGCATCGGAAACATTTAAACGACGGCCTGCAGGCAAAAAGAAGAGACTTGACAATCTAACACAAGCAGTGAAGGACCTTCAACAGGTTAGTCAAAATATCCATGACGACCGGATGGACAGCAATGAGAACGAAGCGTTTGGAAATTTTGTTTCAGCGAGCTTGAATAATTTACCACCGGAACAAGCTGTGGTGGCCCAACATGAGATTCAGGGAATTCTGATGAAGCACAAACTAAGCGTTTTATCCTCAGCAAACTGCTCAGTACTCCAACTCAACACACCACCAAGTTTACCAGTGCACATGTCTCACAGCACCCCTGCATACTCCGTTTCATCAGGATGCAACTCCCACCAGTCATTTTACACCAATTCTCCACTTGGCAGTCCTACGAGTAGCAGTGCTCAGCAAATGGCGTCTTCGTCACTCGTTACTCAACAGCAACAGTATCCAGATGGTAACAGTATCCATCTACAAGATGCAGCTGTGAATCCTGAAGATTCAGATATTCTGACACGTGCTATGCAAATGACTTATACACAGGTTTAATATTTAAACGGGACTTGCTTCACCGAAGTTTCTGTGGTGTACCTTTTTCAACATTTATCTGAAGTACTATTTTGTTATTTTACGAATTTTCAATTAAAACTATTTTTTGTAATGCGTGTACCTGTTTATTCACCCTGTTATTGAAACTTACCTTTATTGACTCCTCCAATACTTCGGAGATGGCATCACACACCTCGGGGACCAACTTTGAAATTGCAGGTCTTGAAACCCTAAAAAAATGAGAAAGGCTTCGATAGCTGTTGCCTGTAGCTAAAAAATTCAATGTAATCTCAAGCTTCACTCTTGGTTTTATTGCATCCCTCATAAACGTGTCTTGTCGTTCGATTTTGTCATGCACCATATTCAGAAGTTCTTCGAATTTTCCTGGGGTCATCCTTAGACACATCTTATATTCCAACTCATCCTCTAAGGCTAGTTCTCTTAACAGAAGAGCTGAGGCCCCGTGTGTATTCCTTCTTTTAAGCCACTCTCTCATCCACTCCTTTCTTTGTTTGTTTACCTCATCATCGATAGCTTCAGCGACTTCAGTTACAAATGCATTTGCAACTGTAGCTAAACAATTTTGAATCAATTTTCTTTTTCTTGAATTCATTTTGCACTAAACAAACACCCACTCCACACTATACTAGCATCAGTACTATACTTGTAACTCTCCTCGTGTGAACGGTATCAAGCCATTTTTGGTAGAGTAGCGAGTAGAGTCGACTCTACTCGCTACTCTACTATTCTCACAACTCTACCCGTGTAAACAAGTCTTACTTCTGTTAATAAACCAAATCCCTCACCACGAGCCTTACCGAGTCTCACCGAGCCTTAACGACACGTACGATAGTTAAAAAGCATTGAAAAGTCCTAGGAATTCTGGGCCCGAAAATTTACATTGAAAAGTCCTAGGAATTCTGGACCCGAATTTTTGGGCCCAGAACCACTATAGCTATACTAGTTAGGTACGATACACATATATCATTTGCATTAGTTAATATACAGGATGACTTATATAGAATGGATAATGTTGTGTCTTCAGGTTCTATCCTGAAAAATATCCTTTCTTTAAGAACCACCCTGTATATTGGTATTGCCGTAAAATATCCATACTTGGTTCAGTTTATAGTAAGAGGGCAGTGATTTGGAAATAATGGGTAGTTTGAATCTAAAAATACAAAAATATCGTTAACAAATCCATGAAGATACTTATAGACAACTTAGATCTTTATTATACTTAAAAGACATTATTCTAGCTATATTTATTATACTATTTGATAGATAAGTATGGATTATCGTATAACAGACTGATTTCATTTTTTAACTTTCGAGCATTAATTGCATCGGCCGTGGGTCTTTGTAAATTTCAATTTTACCTCTTAACGACTCTCTGTTTGTTTGATCTACAGTTAGGTATATTTAATATTAAGGTAAACAATCGCATCTTCTAACTTTTTAGTTTGTAATTATTTTTTGCAGTGTTAAGAAAACTGAAGAGTATGTTTAGTAATGTAACGATTATTGATAAGAATTTATTATCACTAGAGACATGACGCCCGGGTTTTGTCGACGGAGGTCCAAGTCTTGATTCTAAGTCAACCAAATTGTTTATGTAATTTTAGTAGAGTTCAAACTCCTTGCTGGTAATTAGTTCTTCGTTTCTTCGTTTCTAGTGACTTGTAGAAAGGGGAATAGGTAGAAAGAGGAAGTCATGGCTGCGAAATATTCGAGACTGGACAAACATGACTGTAGACGAATTATTCCACGTTGCAAAAGACAGAGAAGCTTTTAAAAATGTGTTCGCCAACCTCCGTTAATGGGGACGGCATAGGAAGAAGAAGAAGTGACTTGTATCACACAACAAAAAATGTCCTTTTATTGTCGTCAAAATATTTGTTATATTTGACTCTGAACGTCAGATCTTGTGAGTCTTCAACAGCTGGTAACTATAAACCGTCTTACTCATAGCCCGCTAAAGAAGGAACTGATAGTAAAGAATTTATTGTATCATTCTGTTCTGGTTAGTTTTTGGAGCTTTTTTATGAAAGGTATATCATGCAATGTATAAAGATTTTTCACCTTATCAGTTCATACTGCAATTTGTTCACACGTGCAATAGATTTGTCGAAGTTTCGACAACGTCAACATTCTATTACGAGTATAAAAAAAATGTGAAGAATTTAAATATCTAGGAACAAGAATAGCAAAGGCAAAGAAAGGAACGACTTCTCGAGCGGTGCATAAAACAATACAGCAAAGCAGAGTAATGCAAACACTAAACTATTTACTTTGATGTATTAAAAATAGCCATAGGCAATCTAAAAGTCGGTTTTAGAACCAATATCTCAAAAATTAAGTTTACACCAAGCCAAGAAATAAAAAAAAGCAGCAAAGATATATAACAGAGTCAAAACAACTTTTATGGCACAATATGTACTGAGAATGAATGATGAACGATAGCCAAGAGAGGTATTAAATTATGCTCCAGGGAGTAGAAGAAGAAGAGACGGACTGCAATGTAGAGAAGGAATCAACTCAGACTTACTCACTTTACTCCTCAAGTTAGATTTCCACAGTGCTCAATACTAGCGCCCATATTTTGTAGCAGGACCACCCCACAGTAATGAAAGAGAATGTTTTGTATTCGGCAAGACCCTAGCACTGCTGCAATTCATCGTCAGGTAGTGCAACAAATGGGAAAGTAACACTAAATCCAACTAAAACATAACTTATTCTATTTAGACATTCCAACACTATCCGCAAACATCTATACATGGATTACAATAGGATTACAATCACAAAGCTCAACAGACTTAAAGACTGGAAATCAAACCATCAGTGTCTTATCAGGGTCTCGAATTTACAAAGACAGTCAATTTATTGCTCCTGCTATCAAAAATGTCCTAACTAGAGTGAGAAAGAGAGCTAACCTCCCGAAATAATTATGCAGAAAATTTGAGAATGTCAACTATCTTACTCTCCTCCAAGCATACAAATGCTTTATCTATCTATTGTCGAATATAGGGTCAGACTCTACCCCACACTAAATAAACGCCAAATTAACAAACTTATGGCAATGTAGCGGTTAATCCTAAGTCGCCCACCAAAGTGACGTGGCAAGTAGCAAGTAGCACGCGTCTAGCATGTTACTTAAAATGTAACCAATGACAACGAATGATTCCGTTCACACCATAATGACAGTGACGTCATTCATTCTAATCATTCGTTTGGATTGGTTACATTTTATGTAACGTGCTAGACGCGTGCTACTTGCCACTTGCCACGTCACTTTGGTGGGCGCTCTCACTAAGGAGAATCTACTAGAGCAACTAATCACTACATAGCACTAATCAACCAAGTAGCAAAGATCCGTATAATCCAAAATCACCTCAGCAAAATGTACGTCGTAAGTGCTATCGACATCGGAGCAAAAGATATTCTCAAGGACACCATGCAATCCTCGAGGACAAGGACTCATCAGAATGCTCTAAAATAAAGATCAATTCTTGTCAGCTATGCTTTTAAAATTAGTAGGTAACGAACTTCCAGATGAGTATTAAAAACAATCCCCGAGAATATCACAGATAATAGCCAGCATAACTCAACACGCTGATTAAAGAACCGTTCCCAAAAACTTGTAATGCTTAATGGTTAACGGAATTGGATATCCTCCTTAGTAATAAAATGCAAGTCCACTACCTTCCCATTCTTTGCTTCTATTATTTCGCACAACACCTACTCTTAATTCTAATCACACTCCCGCAAAAAATGAAGTAGTCATTCCTTAAAGAACCCTGAAGGCCAAGTCGAGGTCGTCCTATATGTTCGTCGTCGGAGGGACCGATTGAGGTGGAGATCGAAATGCGAGGTGTAACAAAAGCTGCAGAACTCCTGGAGATGGGATATGTAGGTTTATGAATTATCCATGCTGATGAGGAAATTTTTTTATCAGTTTACGTTCTTCTATCTTTATTTTAGAAGAAGAAATTTCTTTATTTATCCATAGTTTCTTCATTATTTTTCGGACCTGTCTTTTTGAGCTTACTACTTTAGTTGATTCATTATGCCAGTGATACAAGAGTTGTGATCTGTGAGTTCAATCAAATCACGATCACCGTTTGAATCTTGAGACTTAATTGTCGTTTTACTATAATTTCCTTTTTATACGAACGTTAGGGCATGATGCGTTGCCTGATATAGCCAAATCTATAACTCAAAAATTTATTAATATGTTGAATTTTGGACCAGAGTTGGAAGCACTCTATCCGTCCACGAATTTTTTTTTGTTTCTTGGGCACGTCAGTGAAGCTGAAGCTTATTAAGCTTCCTTTCCATTGTTTTCCACACCCAGCTTCAAACTTTTGTACCCTCTACAATTTTGAACAGGTCTTTTGCTTGGTGTGTCCTAAATATACAGGTTCTTCACTTGGTTGTCCATATAGTTGTTGTTTTTGGCGGTTCAGGTGTTTGGCGGTTTGAAGGTCTCCGTTGTAAATGCCTATTTCATTCAGTAATTATCTTACTGGAGTTTCTGGTCAATATTTCTGTTACTTCTTCTTCATGTGCCTTGTCCGTTCCGAACGTTGGCAATCAACATGGCTATTCTGACTTTGTTTACGGCAGATCTGAATAGTTCAGCAGATGACAATCCAAACCATTGCCGCAAGTTTTGGAGCCACGAATGTCCTCTCCTCCCTGGACCCCTTCTGCTGTCTATTTTCCCTTGAACGATCAGCTGTAGTACTCTATATTTATTATGTCTCATAACGTGACCCAAGTATTCCAACTTTCTTTTCTTTATACCTATTCCTACCTCTCTCTCTTAGGCCTCTACTTTTTTCATCAATGTTGCGGTCATTGTCCACGTCTCCATTCCATATAACAAAACCGGGAATACATTTCTGTTACTAATCTCAGTTTATTCGTGCCCATATGGAGCAGTTCCTCTATTCTTTTTGTATACGTTCCACCAATGAAGATTTTTCCTATGTGTTTGTTTTGGGATTCTCTCCCAATATCTCTCATAATTTTCTCGGGTCCAGTACTCTGCAACACTTTGGACTAGTCTCTGGTGGTCTCAAGATCACAGCTACCTATTAACTATATCGCCAATATAATTAATAGGGAAAACGTTAATGAAGAAGATTCTTCCCATTTACTATCGAAATTTGCGCGAGAGTTGTGATCTGTGGGTTCTTTTCACGATCTCTCCTTTGAAAATTGAGACCCAATTGCTCTTCTGTTTATTTTCCTTGCTCTTGTTAAAAAATCCTGTTTCAAACAGAATACATTGCTAATTCTTAGTCGTATTTCAAGAGGCTAGATAAATGGTAAAGAATTGTTGAGGATCCTTGTAGTTATAGTAATCGAAGCTGTAGTTATAGTAATCGAAAGGTGTTCGCTTTGGACATCGCTCTCTCAAATATCATTTCTGTATAATGGTTGAAGTGGACAGAGCACTATGTAGATTTTGCGAAAATTCCGTCATTTTGTCTGCAACTGCAAGGTAATTGTTCGAAAATGCTATAAATACATAGATTTGGACTTTTTGGAACCTCATCAGATAACAAACGCAGCTGCGAAACCAATAATGGGCTTTCTTAGAAGTCTGAAACGTGTAGACAAAAGGTTGGTTTAAATTTTCTTAGATCGCAGTGTGAAAAGATCGACAAGCTCCATTGAAATCTACAATTATAGGCATTTGGTTTGTTTAGAATCAAACAATAGACATAACCCTAAATAAATAACGTGTTAGGTCAGCTTCAACTTTGATTTAATCAAAACTTATCGGCGAAGGACCATACCTGTTCTAATGACGTTAGAAAGTTCTAATGGTAACCCACAATTAATAAAAATACTTACCATTTTGTAAATATCGTGAAACAAATAAAGTTTTCTTAACACGTATTTTAATTTTGGCTTTGATTTATTTAGTTTTTGCTTAGTACTTTGTTTCCAATGTTATTGATAAAACCACTTGCTTTTGTATTATTTTATGTTGTTTTTATGTTTATTTTTGTTGATTTAAAATGGCTCATTTACACTTTTAAAAGCAAAAAGATTATATTTAATTATCAAGGTTTAAGATTAACAAAATTAAAATATTGAAGACACATTGTTAAACATTTTGTACGCGTTGATTAACAAGAGTAATGACAAGAACTTGTTAAAATTGTGCTACCAAATAGAAATGGCGAGAAAAGTCTAATATATCCTAAAATATTAAATATATTTCAGTGACTAAATGAAGCTTAAATCAAAAGTTCTGTATATATTGCTATATAAGCAAAGTTGTGACACCTATTGTTCATTTTCTTTGTATTATCCCATGAGGGGAGACTTAACCAATTCTAATTATCCATGAAGTTTCTCCATGATTACCAATTTCGTGGTTAAAACCATTTGATTATCCGCTTAAACGACTAATCCATCCTAAATTAGATTTCTTGACCGATGTCTCATATATGCTGCAGCCATTCTTTGTACTGTTTTAACGGAAAACTTTATTCGTTATTGGAACAAATACTGGACACTATAAACATCCGGCTGACATCAGTGGTCATGGTCTATTGTTTCCATTGGTCTATTTTGTCAGTGGATACGGCCATTGGTTCATTATTTCTATCGGGCAGTTACGTTATGAACGTTTCTATTGGTCAGTGATCATGATCCATTGTTTCAATTTGTCTCTTGTGTCAGTGAACATGACCAGTCCTATGTCATGTCATGACCACTCTTATGTCCACCATTAGTCAGTCAGTGTGGCCAATGGTAATTTACATTACGTTTTGTGGTCTTGTGAGCGCCATATTTTGGACATGGTATGCGGTTGCCATCTTCCAGGCGTAGCTACGTGAAAATTGGTCCAAAAAGAACCTTTATTATCTACTAACATCCTATCCAAGTCGTTCTGATGGTCTCTGACTTATACTCATGAGCGTAAATTGCACCACGTATCTGGCTTGCACTGAACTATCTACATCATCTATCGGATATTTGCTATACCTGCCATATTCCGTCGTAGGAACTAGTATCGTAAGTTCGAAGGAACATGGCCATCGTCAAATCGAGGTATTGAGCTTCTCTTATTCATCAAGCCAAGCATTCTATAACTGGAAGCCAATTATATAACTGGAAACGTAATTTTTTGGTGGGAGTTTGGACCAATCAGAAACGAAGTTTCTCTATTCATATAAATATTCATGTATAAGAATTCTACCCATTTAATATCTAGATTTAGTAGTAGGAGTCTATTAGACACCCTAATTACTAGCAAGTTCTAGCTGTGGCGACGAAATAGCATCAATATAATTCGTTCTAGTATATTTATTTTTACCTTTTTTGTTCTCACTTATTCATTTTTCTCTGAAACTTGTCTTTTGTGACATCTCAGCTTGTATACAAGTATTTTCATTCCTGTAATGTGCATTGTTTCTTTTTTTATTTTTCTTTTCAATAGCTCAACATTTAGAGCGCAACATTATATTTGTGGCTCATTAAGCTGATGGTACGATGGCCACTGCCTTTTCTAGCGTCAGCTTTTTTCGGTACAGCTATGAACATCGTCGTAAGCCATTTTTTGGAATGATGCCTGTATCATATTTGGTGTTGTACAAGTATTTTACTATTTCTATTTGATATTCTGTGATTAGTTTAATGATTTCTGTTGGTATATCGTCAAGACCTGTAGCTTTACTATCTTTTACCAATTTTTCTGCATGCATGAACTCTTCCTTTGTTATACTTGCCCAATTTATCTACTGTTTTGTAATTATATGTCTCCCATTTGCCTCTCATCTTTAAATAATTTCTGTATGTATTGTTTGCATCTCCACCAACATCACTTTACATCCAAACTATTCTTAGATTCCATACAGGAATCCTCTGAAAGGGAGGAAGGATTTTTATATGGTTTTCCCCTTCATTTCGACATACTTCTTCATGCAGAGCAAATACATGGAAAGATCCCAATCTCCAATAAAGCACTTATTTGAATTAGATATATTCTTGTCACATACACGTCTATCTTGAGCTTTGCTTGAAACAGAACCTTGTCACTGAAAAACTATC
Source organism: Diabrotica balteata (assembly GCA_918026665.1). Lineage (NCBI taxonomy): Eukaryota > Metazoa > Arthropoda > Insecta > Coleoptera > Chrysomelidae > Diabrotica > Diabrotica balteata. The sequence goes on from OU898284.1 coordinate 38,451,353, forward strand.
ACCACTACAACAGAATTTTAGAATTAATAGCATTGCTTTTAAGGGTTTTTAGTATTATTTCAAAGTTAACTGAATAAATGACAGGTTCACCAACGACCAGTAATTTCATACTTAATTAATAATAATATGCATTTTCTTCTGGACTAATTATGAAGCCGGTCTATAAATATTTCACGTTTATATGTAGCTAAGAAAAAGGGCGCAAAATGAATGCACATCTCGTAATTTTCCCGATGGTACCATTGGGCAATGATCGTAAAATAGCTATAGAGAGAGTAGATGGAGAATGCTACTTCGAGAAAGGTTTGTGTGTGCGTTAAAAAGGATCTGTTCACACATAATTTTTTGGACGCTCTTTTCATTTGCGATGAAATGATTTTATTTACTGATGTGATGTGGTCATCGTAGTTACTTCTTTGGTATCCGATATTTTTCTGGTTTTGTGTTGGAGTTGGAGCTTTTGTGATCAGTTTATGTCAGTATTAGTTCAAAGGAACTTTAACAACTGTGGAAGTAGCTGCTGACAACTCGGATAACTTCTTTTAACGTTATCCATATACTTAATCTGGCGTCGCTACAGATGTTGTTTTTTTTTCTGTAATAAATATTTTCAATATTTTTCAAGATTTTGCAGATAGATGTATTGAATGCATGATTTCTATGATGAACTTATATTGGAATTGCTTACGGACGCTTATTTAGGACGATTATAATCGATTAAATTATCGGCCAAATCTGTGGTTTCAACTTTTTTGGAAGATGAGAACTTTTGGAGCTTTTCATTGATTATTTTGAATTAAGTTTGGATTTCTATTTCTATGAAAAATTAGAAAAATTCACCCACAGCAGATTTTAGATATCCGAACTTCAAACTGAGCAGACGGAGGGAGTCACACAAACTAGTACTAGCAAAAATAAGAATGAAAATAACACCAAAATATTTTCTACAGGAAATGATTGAGGAAAAATTCAATGTAGAATCACTATGGAACGCTGAAGCGTTCCATAGTGATTCTACATTGAATTGTAGTGAAATACAGCTGAAACAGAACAACTGGATATCGATGACAATCAAAAAATAAATCCATGTGACCAATATAAATACCTGGGCGTCATCTTCGACCGTAGTGGAAAAGACGAACGAGAAATAGAACATCGAATTGTACAAGCACGAAGAGCTATAGCTTGTTTGAACGGAGTTCTATGGAGTAAAGAAATATCAAAGAAAAGAAAATGGAACATCTATGAAACTAGCCTACTTTATGGAGCTGAGACATGGAGAATAACCGAGAAATATAAGAAAAAGGTCGAAGCCACGGAAATGGATGCCATCAGAAGATCGATGAGAATATCAAGAGCCGACAGAATACCGAATGAAGTGATAAAACAACAAATGGGTATAGAGGGCACTATTCTTCTTCTTTAAGTTCCATCTTCTATCGAAGGTTGGAAATCATCATGGCTATGCGGACTCTGTTGACTGCCGCTCTAAAAAGTTCTGCACTACTGCATTCAAACCATTCCCTCAAGTTCTTAAGCCAGGATATTCTTCGTCTTCGCACATTTCGCTTTCCTCGGATTTTGCCTGCATAATAAGTTGTAATAATGCGTATTTTTGCCCTCTCATCACATGTCCCAAGTACTCAAGTTTTCGTCTTTTAATAGTTAATATTATTTCCGCCTCATTTCCTATCCTTCTAGTTACTTCCATGTTTGACATTCTTTGAGTCCATGATATTCGTAGGATTCTTCTGTAACACCAAAATTCAAAGGCGGCCAACCTATTCAGATGAACTTGTTTTAGTGTCCAAGCTTGCAGACCATAAAGAAGAGTAGAGAACACGTAACATCGAAGCATTCTCAGGCGTAGTTCTAACCTTATATCCCGACAACAAAGAAACTTTTTAAGTTTAATAAATGATGTACGTGCTATTTCAATACGTATCTTAATTTCTTTGGTTTGGTCTACATCTGATGTTATCCATGTTCCTAAGTATTTATAGTTATTAACACTCTCAATTGCAGTATCTTCAATAGTCAATTGGATATTTGCATGTGCAGATTTAGTCATGATCATGCATTTAGTTTTCTTTAAATTTATCTTCAGTCCGTACTCATGACAGCGTTCATTAAGGCGTTGCATTACGTTCTGTAAATCATTGTTGTTATCCGTAATTATTACTGTATCGTCTGCAAAACTTAAGTTATTCAAAACTTCTCCATTGATAGATATACCTTCTATTGAGTCTGAGAGCGCTTCTTGAAATACCGCTTCACTGTAGACATTGAAAAGTAGTGGGAACAGCACGCAACCCTGGCGGACTCCTCTCTGTATTTTGATATTTTCGGTGTACTGGCTGTCAACTCTTACCTTGGCAGTTTGATTCCAATATAAATTAGATATAATTTTCAGATCACGACTGTCAATATTTTTGCTTTTTAATATATCTACAAGCTTTTTTATAGAGGGCACTATAGTTGAGGATATTGAGAGAAAACAGCTCATATGGTATGGGCATGTGAGCCGAATGGGGGACGAAAGATTGCCTAAAAAAACGATGATGTGGCAACCCCAGAGAAGAGGAAACGAGGAAGACGACCACAGAGCTGGAACCTGGGAGTTAGGAAAGCGATTAGCGCTCGAAATCTGGACGAAGACCTAACTCAAGACAGAATACAGTGACGTTTGGGAGTCGGACAACGTCGTAAGACGTTATAAAACCGAATATATATATATATATATATATATATATATATATATATATATATATATATATATATATATGGAACGACTCCACAAGAGAAATGTAGCAAAGGAGGCTAGCACAGAAGATACAGCTGAAACAAGATGAGTCATGTAGTCTATACATCGAATATATAAACGCAAGCTGGGAGAAAATTAAAAACAACATTAAGAAGCAGCAACAGAAGCTCTAGAAAAACGTTATAAAAAGTCATACTGTACAGAAGAAACAATAACAATACACCATGGTTCAGAAAAGAAATAAAAGAGAAATATAAAGAGAAACGAGAGACCTACACGAAGTACAAAACATCAAATATTCCAGAAAATCGAGACACCTATAGAATAATACAAATGAAACAACGCATTTGGTAAGAAGAACAAAAAATGAACACTGGGAACAGTTTAAAAAATTGATGGAAAACGACTTCTACGGTACACAAAAACAGATATGGAGACTCATAAGAAACTAACGGTAAGAAGTGGCAGAATTGAAGGAATACAATAACATACCAGCAAACGAATGGGAAATAAACCTGACAGAACTGTTTAAAAGAAAGGAAAATAATAATCAACACAATCATATGCTGTACTAGAGATCTCAGTTCTCGCTGGACACCAGTATCCGAAAGGCAAGCCTTATCCACACAAAAACGCACCGAAACGTCACTCCGTGTCCTTGATCTTGAATTCCTTTCATATTAGCGTTTTTTATTGTGCACTTTTGTTCTTTATGAAGACGACGTTAATCGAGGAAGTGGATTCTTGATACCAGTTGGTTTAAGAATGTTTTTCAGATTTTGTTTTGATTTAAGATTTGATTTGTATGATAGGAATACTTGTATACAAACTATGTTCGTGTGACATCGTAGCAAACTACGATTGCCTAGTAAAGTCACATTGATTTGAGCCTTTCTACTTTAAGAGATATCGTTGACAAGTCGATTGAGTGCTTCAAATCAAATATTCGAACCTGCAGTTCCTTTCGTACTGAGCTGGATTACTATCGCAACGACGAGTCATCAATAGTGTAAAATGAACGTGTCTCACGACGGTCTGAACCCAGCTCACTTTCCCAGTCTATGGTGTCAATCCAACGCTTGGCGAATTCTGCTTTGCAATGATAGGAAGAGCCGACATCAAAAGATCAAAAAGTGACGTTGCTATGAACGCTTGGCAGCCACAAGTCAGTTATCCCTGTGGTAACTTTAACCTCTTGCTGAAATCTTCTTAAACCATAAGGATCGATGGGCTGTGCTTTTGCATTCCCTCTGTCTACTGAACATCAGGATCAACACAGCGTTTGCCCTTTTGCTGTACGCGAGATTTCAGTCCTCGCTGGACACCAGTATCCGAAAGGAAAGCCTTATCCAACACACAATTTGTGTCCTTGATCTTGAGATCTTGAATTCCTTTCATGCTAGCTTTTCTTATTATGTAATCGAGGAAAAGTATTGGTACCAGTTGTTTTAAGAATGATGTTTTTTCAGATGTTGTTGTAACTTAAGATTTGATTGGTATGAGAGGGATACTTGCATACAAACTAGACTATTTTAATAACAAGAACGTGGATCCATGATCAATAATCAACGATCCCATTATGGTCACCAAGCGAAGTTCGGATCTCTTCAAATAATACTTCTTCTTCTTCGTGCGACTAGGATTACTCCTGTTTGTCTGCCTCTTATTCTGTTTCAGTCGTTGTTGACTGTACATTATCTTTCCACCTTTTTGGCGGCATTTCAACGGGTCTTCTGCTATACGGCTTGTTGTTTTTACACATTGTCATGATCGCTAACCTATCTGGTCCCATTCGATTTACATGTTCGTTCCAGGTTTTTTTTCTTGTTTTTATCCACCTGTTAATATTTTGAATTTTGCATTGTTCGCGTGTACTTCTGTTGGTTTGATATTGTTTGCTTTGTTGATATTGTTGATTTGTTGTTTCGTCTTTCTTGTATCGGTCCTTGTCTCCGCTGCATATGTTAGGATTGGTCTTACTGTTATCTTGTATACTTTCATTTTGCTTTCCGTGGTCAGATATTTGTTTCTCCATATGGTGTCTCAGAGGCAACCACTTAGTCTTGTCGTTTTTTATGCTTGTCTTGTGGTCTCTTTTCTTATACCCCTGTCACTAGTGATCTCTAATCCTAGGTAAATTGAATTTCATTACTTGTTCTACAATTTTGCCGTCTATTTCTAGTTTGCATCTACGCGGCTCTTTACTGATCACTATACACGTGTTTTTTTTTCTATTGATATTCTCATATTAAGTTTGTTTGCTGTGATATTGAAGGTGTGGAGCTGCCAAATAATACCAATAACATAATTGAACGTTAACTGACATAAAGATAGTACATGGTTCTTTATTTAAATTTGGAATTACTGGTTGTTTTTAAAACGGAGTAGCACTGTTTAAATTGTACATAAAAAATAGTGTAAATGACCATTTAAATATTTTTTGGGTTTTCAGTTATAACGATATTGTTTGCATCGTTGGCATTGTACGTGGGATCTTTAAACGCAGCAAGATCCTTGCATAACTTGATACTCGGTAACGTATTGAAAGCTCCATGTACGACATTCTTCGACGTAACTCCTTTGGGAAGAATTCTGAATAGATTCAGCAAAGATATTGACACGTTGGACAACGTTTTACCTATGACAATGAGAGGTTGGATCACTTGTTTCTATTCGGTTAGTAACTTGGAAGTTTTTAATACGGTACAAAGCAGTTATATTGAGAATTGTCTGTTAACGGGGTAGAATTTACTATATTTAGGGGGTAAATGTTGTATAACACTTGTTAAATTATCCAAATTTTAAACAGAGTATTATAATGGTTTTCTAATGTAGTAGTAGAATCTTAGAAATGACCAATTAATATATCAATCATTTGCAGAGACAGACACTATTTTTTAAAGGATTTCTTCGATATAAAGACTAAATTCCTCTGAGTCTTATTGTAGATACGTTCTAAGCAAATTTCAATTTAAGCTTGTTCTATAAATCCTGTAGTTTGCCATTATTTTCATTACTTATTTTACCATACACGCAATTTCTAAACTATTTTTTATTTACTGGGAATTACTGGATAATAATTTGTTGTTTGGCGAGTAAGTATTGTGTGCTGATTTTGATTTATTATGCAAACTGTGTCATCAACACAAGAGCAATGTTTCTAAGGTTCTAACATAAATATCCGAACATCTACTAAAAGCTGGTTTATTTTGTTATAATTTTGTAGAAATGCTATAAGCAGGCACTTTAAAGAATTGAAGTTCTTTAAATCAACCTTAAACCTTTAAAACCTTTAAAATATGGCTATTGGGCCAAATATGCCTTAATAAAATGTTGCTGAGAAAAAAAATACAGGGTGTTGAAGTGGAAATTTAAAATTTTATTTTTGTCTATAACTTTCATGTCTGTAAACATTTATGTATAAAAATTTACAGCTGGGTACTATTTAATATCAGAAATTATAATTTGATACATACTTTAATATAGCTAATAGAGGGCGCTACATATGCGACATACGTGGCATAAATTTGCACTTAACTTTTTTGTTCTTCAAGTTACTGGCATTCTTGATAAAAAATATTAAAGATACGTTATTTTAACAAAAAAAGGTATACTTGTTAATAACTTCAAAACTCAATAGTTTTCGAGATAATCGCATTTTACAAATCAACTGCATAATTCTGATTTAACGCAATTACTCCAGGCAATGAAAGAAAAATAGATAAAAAACATCAATACTTCTGAATTTTGTTATAAAATACCTTAATAACGTCAATAATTAACGAAATATTAAATAAAATAAATATATCAGCAGGATAATTAATAATAGGATTTGATAAAAGAACAGAATAATTGGATTTTACATTAAACATTTTACCTTTTGTATTAAATTAAAGTCATAATCAAAACATTTTATTTACAAACCAAATTAAAAAATAGTTAAACTAAATAACATTAAACGTTTTGTCAAAGTAAGTGTTCGATATGTCCACCATTTTCTTTAATTCATTTGTCAATACATTCCATAAAATATCGTCTCATATTAAATAGCATCATTGGTTCTAAGAAACTGCTGCAGTATTTATTATAGTTGTAAGTATAGTAATAAGTAATTTTTTGAAATTTTTATGCATTAAATAATTATTATTATCTCACCACAAGAATATGACTACCACGAACAATCCAACGTGTATTTAAATACTGTCTTACTCCGCTTTCTCTGTAATGTAATGGTGTATCATCTTATAGAAACCACATATTTCGCCTTAAGTTGGATGACAATTCTTCCAATAAATCAATAAAATCATTTTCTAAAAAATGTAAATAAATCTCACTATTTAAATTAAAAGGTAATTCGCATATCTGTAAAATATCGTTCAAAATTTATATGTAAAATGCATGTCGTATGGTTTGGAACCATTGATAATTATTTTTTTCGGATATGCGAATTACCTTGCAATTTGAATGTCGAGATTTATTTAAATTTTTTATAAAATGATTTTATTGATTTATTGGAAGAATTGTTATCAAACTTAAGGCGAGATATGTGGTTTTTACAAGATAGTACACCATTACATTACAGAGAAAGCGGAGTGAGACAGTATTTAAATACGCTTTCCTGAACGTTTAATTGTTCGTGGTAGTCATATTCTTGTGGTGAGATAATAATAATTATTTAATTATTATTATCTCACTATTAATAAAAATTTCAAAAAATTACTTATTATACTTAAAATAACTATAATAAATACTGCAGCAGCTTCTTTAGAACCAATGATACTATTTAATATGAGACGATATTTTATGCAATGTATTGACAAATGAATTAAAGAAAATGGTGGACATATCCAACACTTACTTTGACAAAAAGTTTAATGGTGTTTAGTTTAACTATTTTTTAATTTGGTTTGTAAATAAAATGTTTTGATTTTGACATTAATTTAATACAAAACGTAAAATGTTTGATGTAAAATCCAATTATTTTGTTACTTTATCAAATCCTATTATTAATTATCCTGCTGATATATTTATTATATTTAATATTTCGTTAAATATGGACTTTATTAAAGGTATTTAATAACAAAATTCAGAAGTATTGATGTTTTTATCTATTTTTCTTTCATTTTCTGGAGTAATTGCGTTTAAATCAGAATTATGCAGGTTGATTTGTAAAATGCGATTATCTCGAAAACTGTTGAGTTTTGAAGTTATTAACAAGTATACCTTTTTTTTTTGTTAAAATAACGTATCTTTAATATTTTTTATAAAGAATGCCAGTAACTTGAAGAACAAAAAAACTTATGTATGCCACGTATGTGGCGCCCTCTATTAGGTATATTAAAGTATGCATCAAATTATAATTTCTGATATTCAATAGTACCCAGCTGTAAATTTTTATACATAAATGTTTACAAACATGAAAGTTATAGCCAAAAATAAAATTTTAAATTTCCACTTTAACACCCTGCATCTTTTTTCTCAGCAACATTTTATTAAGGCATATTTGGCACAATAGCCATATTTTGGTCCAAATAACCTATCCTTGGTCTATGTCCCAATAGTTATGACTCACCCTGTATGTATTTGATAGATATTGTGAACTATGTTGTCCTTAGGAAGAGTGCAAAGAAGAGCAATTTGTAACCAACTGAGTTGCAGGAAGCTAAGAATGAGTAAATGTCTAGATATTGTGAAAGATGTTAGCATGCATTGCGTTAGGAAAAATTAAAGAAAGGAGCGAGGGACTCCACCAGATCGATGGCAAATATGAGGAGAGTTGCAATGCGACTCGTCTAAGCTCGAATTAGGAGTGTTTGCTTTTTCTCTTACCAACTGGACTGCATATTACCTCTAACTGTGTAGTAATCAGTAGTGGAATGCAGTAGTCTTTATTGACTTTATTTAGGGATACATGAAGACCGGACCAGAATTCGAAGGCAACGTGGTGAAGAAGGAAATCCATGGTCTTTTGTATCCTTCTAATGCCAGATATGGCGAAAATTTCACCGACCGATTGCCGGTATAAGCAGTCCACACTTGCTAATCAACAGCTCTGGGAGGAAGAATTGGTAGATGGTAGGGCACTCTTTTTGTTCTGGGGTTGAGAAATCGGTCCCGAAGGTGGATGAACCAATATCTTGGTCAACGTCACAAGGATGTAGAAGGCAAGAGAAAACCTTCACATTAATGATCCCCATGGATATCCCTAGTACAATCATCATGGTTTTAGAAATTACTAACGGCGTTACTGATCATGGCCCTCGGATACCAAAATCTGGCAGGATAGAAGAAGCCTCTCGGTCGTTAATCAGCGAATTCCTCGTCAAAAAACGTAGATGAGAAAATAAGACTGTCCAACGCTAGAATAGGAACCTGGAATGTTCAGAACATGTTTCAGTCTGGTAAATGCACAAAGTTATTCAAGAAATGAAAAGGTTGAATATCGATGTACTGGGTATCAGTGAAGTCAGGTGGCCCAACACAGGTTGTTTTTCAACAGACGAAGCCACAATATATTATTCCGGTAGCGAGAATAACCAACGCAGACACGGCGTGGCAGTAATAGTTAATAATAAATCTAATAGAGCGGTGGAATGCTATTTCCCTATCTCAGAAAGAGTAATGGTACTGAAGTTGGTGACATCTCATGCCAAATTGAATTTTATACAAGTTTATGCTCCTACGGCGAATGCTGACGAAGAAGTGGAATTATTTTACCGAGATATCGAAGAGGCACTTAGAATAACCAGAACGAGAAAAATCACGATAGTCCTAAGTGATCTCAATGTAAAGATTGGAAAGGGACAAAGCAGAAAGTGTATAGGAAACAATGGTCTGGGAAATCGAAACGAAAGAGGAGCCCGTCTGTTACAATTCTGTCAAGAGCAGAACTTGATTATTACAAACACATTGTTCAAGTTGCCAAAGAGATCGCCCGCAGATAAAAAGACATCAAAGAATCTCTACAATAGACACAAGAAAATTTAAAGAACCTAACGTAAAAGAATGCATCCTACATGAACTGCAGCAAATTAAACACAAACACGAATGGTATTGACGAGTACGGGATCGCCTAAAACATTGTCTGCTGGAACCATGTAAAGAAATACTAAAGGCTTCCGCAAGGAGAAAAGAAGAATGGAAGAATGAGATACTCAATATGATGGAACAACGGAGACAATTTAAAAGCAAAGACAACAATAAATAAAGAGAGGTAAACCACGACATCAGGAAGATGATAAAGCAGGCAAAAGAAAAATACTTTGAAGAGAAATGTAAATAGATCGAAGAACTTTAAAATGAATATGATCTGTTTAACCTACACAAGAAAGTTCAAAACTGGCAGGACTAAGAAAACAAAATCCCACTCGTGCACTTCTGGATAGACACGGGACTACTATAACACAGACGGACGAGAAAGTACAAAGATGGGCAGAATATATCGACGAACTGTTCGATGATGAAAGAGAAGATCTGGAGCACATAGAACTTACGTTAGAAGAAATAGGTCCATATATTACAAAAGAAGAAATATTACACGCATTAAAAACAATGAAGGGTGGGAAAAGCTCTGGATCTGACATGCTTCCTATAGAAATACTAAAAATTCTAGATGAGAAGCACATTGATGCTTTAGTGACACTCTTAAACCAAATTTATAGTTTAGGCATATTACCCAAAGAGTGGTTAACGTCGATTTTTATTTGCCTCCTCAAAAAGAAAATCGCAAGAGAATATAGCGATTACCACACCATTAGCTTGATGTCACATGTGCTAAAGTTACTACTAATAGTCATCCATAACCATATCACAAACTGGACATAGATGTTAATGATACACAATTTGGTTTCGCAAAGGCCTAGGAACGCGTTAAACTCTTTTTTCACTTAATATAATAAAGCCTTCGATAAAGTAATAAATGAATAATTGATGAATGTCCTGAAATCAAAGAAGATTGACTTGAGTGAGACAGGGATGCGAACCGTATTGTCGCCAATTCTTTGTAATGCCTACTCCGAAGAGATCCTGAAAAAAGCTCTTGAGGGTGAAACAGCTGGAATAAAGATAAATGGAGTTATCATTAACAACATTGGATATGCGAACGGCACTGTGATCTTAGCCGAAAATATTGAAAAATATTAAATAGTATGGAAAATCGGTCCCAGTGGGAAATAGGAGTAGAGGCAGACCACGACTGAGATGGAGGGACGGTGTGGACGAGGACGCAAGGAAAATCGGCGCGGCAAATTGGCAACGGTTGGCGATGAACAGAAACGACTGGCGAAATAGACTGGGGAAGGTCAAGGCTCAACTAGAGCTGTAGCACCACCGATGATGATGATGATGATGGAAAAGAGTACGGTCTAACAATGAACGTCAAGAAGACGAAGTTTATGAGAATATCGAAAACTCAAAGAAATAACGAGAATCTTCTAATAAACGGAACCAACGTTGAACGAGTGGACAAATATGCATATCTTGGAATAATGAATAACTCCACAAATAATTACCTTCAGGAGATCAAAATTAGAATAGAAAAGGATAGAACAAATTTCAACAAAAAGAGTGCTATGTACAAGGGATTTAAAATTGAAACTAAGAGTTAGCGAGGTGCTATCATTTTTCGACTTCGTTTTATGGAATGGAATCTTGCACCTTGAATGCGACATCAATGAAAAAACTGAAATCATTAGAGCTGTGGATGTATAGAATAATTCTGAAAATATCATGGACGGAACACGTCACAAACACAGAAATTCTGAGAAGGATGAATAAAGAAATAGAAATTTTAAATACTGTAACGATGGTATTTTGCCTACCACAGGGGGCATTAATACGGGAGATAGAAAATTGGGAGAAAAAACTATTGGGGGTGGAGATAGGGCAAGCAAAATAATCGCTACTGATGCGAACGGCACTCAGGGTTTCGTAGGAGAGCTGGGGTCGTGGATAAGTAAAAGATAAGGGCATTGGAATGGGGCAACTACAAGAAAATGAAATAATGGGGTCATTAATCTCTTGGGATAAACAAAATAAAAATAAACAAGAAACACCTCAAGGAATTTAATATAGGGCGCCACTTGAGGTGCCTAATTATACCTATTACAACTACTGGTTGTAACTAGGGAAATAATTAGAAAACAAATCAAAACATAAAAAACATATCTTTTTCAAATAAGAATCAAAAAAGGTTTGGCTCAAAAAAAATAAACAAAAAGTTAAGACAACAAAATTTAACCTTTATTTATGTGTCACCACAAACAGTTACAAAATGGAGAAATACAAAATACAAAACTTACGTGTCATCCGCTTACAAACTCCAGGAGTTGGAGATACTACATAATCTTAAAAATTTTTATGGAGGTTAACCTTGTTTAAAAATAAAACAAACTAATAGTCAAAAAAAAAATAATAAAAAACGAGCTGTCACAAGTTAACATTAAATTAAAAAAAAAACTAAACACACAAATTGACAGCTCAACTCAAAACCTAAAATTTACAATTTTAAATGTCAACGAAAGCAATTATTTAATTCAAAACAAATTGTCTGTCTTTACTTTAAAATTTGATCAAAAAGTTACCTGGATTTTCACTAACAAAATGCACTAGAATTTGTGGAACCAGACGCCACTGGAATATCCGAAACCATAACTGGAACTGAGGGCTTTACTCTCTGTGCAATGAACACAACTATCTATCTCCATATCTTCATATCTCGAACAAATCTATCTCCATACTGCCAAAAGCCTTGGATGATAACCAGGGAGAAACAAAACGAGGATGGAATCGACGATTCTTCCATTCCTCACTCAAACATTTACTGAACCATTATAACTTCACACTGCTACACATTTTCTTCATAAAAAAAGACGAACAAACGTCTTCATAAAAAAACACAAACAACGAGGAACATTTCGAATTTGAAGTCAAATTCGGACATAACGTTGACCGCTTTTCACCGCGGCTCCAACGATAGTGAAGAAATTATCTATTAAAATTGATCGCATAACTTGAAAATAAACAAACACTTGACATAGCAAAATCAACGAAACGACGTAGATATCCTTTGCGACGCATAAAATTAAAGAGAAATTGCCGAAGTAAAATAAACAACTCTCAAATGGTTTTATTACTCGGCGACGAAACACTTTTGGGTACTTTGAAAGATACGAACTAACAACACGGAAAAATTCTTCGTTTCATTTTTTAAAAATATATAAGGAGTTTTTAATATATTTTTTTATACGAGGAGGTTTCAATATACACAAAAGAATCAATGAAATTGAAAATGCTACAATACAATTAAAACAAGAAAATTTGAATATCTCGGGCATATTATACGTGGAGCAAAATACACCTTGCTCCAACTGATTATGCAGGGATAGATCCAAGGAAAGAGAAGCATAGGCAGACGTAGAATGTCATGGCTGCGCAACCTGAGAGAGTGGTACGGATGTACCGGGTGGTCCAATAAGCCGATCTCTCGGCTATATATCAGAAACTATTCATGTTATATCTTTAGGAGAAAAAATTCCTTAGTAAAAGTGGTCAAGACAAATCGCTGGAAATAACTTTCAAGTTTCTGGGTTAATCGCTAGGGGGCGTAACCTGTGAAGAAAAATTTGAAAATCAGTTTTTTTGTGAAATATGCCCAATTATACCAAGTGTTAAATAAGTAAACTAGAAGAGGCCTAAATTCCGCACAAAGTTGTTCAAGTACTTTTTTTTTATTTTTTCAAATAAAGGGTGGGGGAGAGTGGGAAAGTATTTGTGGATAAATACCTATATCTTTGGTTTGGATCAACCGATTTTAACGAAATTAGTGTCATTAGAAAGAGTATGGATGATTTAATTTATATCTACTATAAAACAATTAAATTTAGTTTTAATTGTCATGGGTAGAGGGTTACTTTTGAATAGAAAAAGTTAAAATTTATTTTTCCTCAAAATGTTTAATGGATACACCTATTTATTGTAAATTATAATGAAACTGGATTAAAGTCGTAACAAAACGGCGCAAACCGTATGTTGATAGCTTTTGTAGAACTCGAGATATGAATAAAAACGCATAAACATAAATAAGTATAGTATTGACTCACCCTTTATTATAACATAAAATTAAATATGTGAAAGATCATACAAACATCTCGATCATTAAAACTGAATGTCCAATTAAATGTTCAAATTGTTTTCCATCATTGTCCACACAAAGATGTAATCTTTCGCGCGTAGACATAACAGCTGCTTCAATCTCAGCTGTTGATATACTATTTATTGCGTTTATAATGCGCTGTTTCATCTAGACTCGCGTGGTTGGTCAAGTTTGGTACACTAAGTTCTTCAATCTTCCCCACAGATAAAAGTCCAGATATGTTAAGTCTAGAGATTCCCCTTCCAATCCATTTATTTGGATAACTTGCATACAAATAATCTCGAACTCGTCTGGAAAAGTGCGCAGGATACCCGTCATGTTGTAATATCATATATCTTCTTGTTTGTAAGGAAATATCTTCCAATACAACAGACAACTGATTTTTCAGAAAATCCAAATATTTTTCGCCATTTAAAGTTATATCAAAGAAATATGGACCTACGATCTTTCCATCAACTATACCACACCAAACATTAAGACTCCATCACCTTGAACTGCACTCATGTATCCAATGCAGATTTTCTTTAGCCCAATAATGCATATTATGCAGATTAACACCACCCGCACTATTAAACGTAGCCTCGTCTGTTCACAAAATCTTTGACATGATACGCGATTGTTCTTCTAGCAGACCTAACATCCAATTGCAGTAATCCAGCCTTACATCAAAATCTCTCTCATGTAAAGCTTGGTGGAGAACTACATGATAAGGATGCAGTCTAAAAAACAGAACAACAAATATTGGTGAAAAAGAAACCACTATATTTACTAAAACTCAAAAATCTTGAAAAATCTACAATTGTTTCACAAGATAAATCGTGCATAAGTATTTTTAAGAAACGGATAAAAGGATAAAAGCGCCGTGTTGCCGTTTTTATCGGAATATTAAAATATCAGTTGAATCTAAAGTTTAAAGGGAATTCCAAGTTTCTGACCTAAACGTTCACTTTATAATATGAAAAACCAACCTGTGATGTTTTAAAATCCTTAGAACAGTAGTTTTGGGTATGTTTAATTCTATAGAGATTTGCCGACTACTTATGTGGATTCTGTTGAATTAAAGCAAGAACATTGATTGAATTATCTTCGGTCATGCCTCTACTACATCGTTTAAAACAAAGACGATGAAAACTACCAGTTTCTCTTAATCTTCTTACCTTTCTTTCAAATGCTTCTTTGCCATAATGTCTCCTGTCAGGATATCTTACAGAATATATATGTGAGGCAATAGCGGCATTTTGGTGACATTCGAAATAAACTCCAATGATATCATACAATTCTGCATTTGATATACTCATCACGGATTATTAGTACTCATAATTAATTACTAATATTACCAATATTAATATCTATTGAAAAAATTTCGGATTATAATATAACACTTTCTAAAAAACTATTTTTAATCATATAAAATAACAATGGTCAAAATAGATATCAACATTAAGATTATTTTGCTATAAAAAAATTTGAAAGTACCTACTGACTTATTTTTAATTTAATTTATAATACAGGGTGAGTTAATACTATACTTACTTATGTTTATGCGTTTTTATTCATATCTCGAGTTCGACAAAAGCTATTAACACGTGGTTTGCGCCATTTTTTTACGAATTTAATCCAGTTCCATTATAGTTTACAATAAATAGGCGTTTCCATTAAACATTTTGAAGAAAAACGAATTTTAATTGTTCTATTCGAAAGTACCCTCTACCTATGACAATTTAAACTAAATGCAAGTTATTTTATAGTAGATCTAAATTAATTTATCCACACTCTTTCTAATGAGACACTAATTTCGTTAAAATCGGTTAATCCAATCCAAAGATATAGTATTTATCCACAAATTCTTCCCCACTCTCCCCCACCCTTAAGGCCTCTTTCCAGTTTACTTATTTAAACCTTGCTATAATTGGGCATATTTCTAAAAAAACTGGTTTTCAAAGTTTGCTTCACAGGTTACGCCCCTTAGCAGTTAAACCAGAAACTTGAAAGTTGTTTCCAGCGATTTCTCTTGGCCACTTTTACTAAGAAATTGTTTCTCCTAAAGTTATAACATGAATAGTTTCTGATATATAGCCGAGAGATCGGCTTATTGGACCACCCGGTACATCAAATGAACTGTTCAGAGCAGCCGTCTCAAAAATCCTAATAGTTATGATGATTACCAACCTTCGCCGCGGAGATGGCACTTGAAGAAGAAGAATGTTTCTTTTAATATCCATACATAATAATATCAAAATAAACCATCTTTTGCAAGGTGTTCGTATTTGTAGCTCACAGCATATGAATACAAAAATTGTAAAGCACCTTGAAAGCTTTCAACAATCGATTACCATAAGGAGTATCATTAATTTTTATTTTTGACTTGATCATTTTTGACAACCTTAGCTGTTAAATATCTAGCAAATATAGTAATCTTCGCTTAATATTTTACTCCATGATTCCGTAATTTTTGTTGATTGGTATTAGTATTATATTGTATGTGCTTTACTTTTAGATTTTTGTCTGCCTTTAGACAAAATTTTCACTCAAAAATGATTGGTTCCTTTGACTTAGTCGATCTAGAGTTCGTAGTTTTCGCCTTTTTGAGTCAGAAATCTTATATCAAGAGATGTGTTCGTTTGTTCATTTCGACAAACATGACTTCCGATGAGAACGATACCATACCCGTAGTATACTAAAGTGCATTTCACAGATGTCAACGTTTCTCAGACTTTCCACCATTTGTACAATTGCTGTTAACCATGAGGATTGGATTCTTCTTCTTTCAGTGTCATATAATCTTTCTGTGACGTTGGCACTTTCATTGGCGAGTTTTTTTGTCGGTTTTCAGCTAATTAAAAATGTTAATCAGCATTACATTGTTCTGTCTTATCTCTATGGTTATTTACTCATGACATTTGATTCATTTAAATTCCTCTTCCCCGGTTTTACTGTCACAATAAACTGAAGGATTTTATATGATAACCTCTAAGAACCTGCCCTAGGTGTTATATCTCTTTTGTCCTAATAGTTTGAAATAATTCACAAGCAGCATTTTTTATCATTGTTTTATTGATTTGCTTAGATTTCCAGGATGTTCCTAACAGCCTTTAGAATCCAGGTATCAGCTCCGTATAACAACGCAGATCAAATATAGCATTTGTTTATTTTTGACGCAGTTAAACATTTAAGTTGTTACAAAAGAATAATTTTATTCTTAAAATTTTTGTGGAAGCTTTTTCAATTCTGAACTTACATCTCTTTATTTGGTTCTAGTTGGTCTATGATTTAAATATCTCACATGTTTTTAATTGTATAATTGTCTCAATGTTTTGTTGATCTATCTGTGGGAAGTATCGTCGTATGGTTAGCAGGTAAATAGTTAATAATTTTGTCTTAGTGACATTCATTTTTATACGGCAATTCTTAAAGGTCCTAGATGCTATCGCTGAAGACGACAGTGTCGTCAGTATATTGAATAGAACTTCCACATCATATAAATGCTTTTTGGGGCATTTTGTGAATGTTATTTAAGGTCTTTGCTTGGTTTATTTGTTTAAAAATTCATGTCAATGAATACTTTTGTTTTTAGATGAAGAATTTTCGGTACTGGTGGGGATTTTGGCCGGTTTTTTTTGTGTTGAAACAAGTTTTTGTTAAATATACCACAACCGACTGTTTTATGTATGGTGCTGGTGAAATAAAAGTGATGTTTTTCTATGTGGGATAAAAATATTAATGTACTATTGGGATATATGTGGGGATATTTAACAAATTAATCCACTACTACAAGAAATATTTGTTTGAAAAATAATATTTCTAGACCTTGGAGATCTAATAAGTAATAATACGATTAAATGTTTCTAAAAGTTATCCAAAATATTTAATATATAAATATATATACATATATAGGGTTTATCTAAATGTTAGGAAATAGATGTTTTAAATCTTTGTTTAAAAATATTACAAATCATTTAAAATCTTTTTCTATTGTTTGTACCTATCGTTTGTGAATGTTATCCGTTGCATTATTTTGAATAAATCCACAGTCTCCAGTCTAGCCTGTCATCCGATAGACTTTAGCCAGAATGCCCGTAACTTATTTTGCCTTGCAGCATGATCTGAATTGGCTGACTTTTATTTCATGTTCATTATCATAAGTGGCTCGACAATCCGCTGTGGATCTTGGCTTACTCACAAAGAAGTCCCTCCTGTCGATTCCTGGCAACTTCCCTTCATCTTATGACCCTTAAGAATGTTTCTCTCAAAAATACCAATAAGTCTTTCATCATTTTGAGATAAGGTCCACGGTTTAACTCCATATATCAAAATCGGTCTTACTAAGGTCTTGTATATATTGAGCTTTACTACACGTTTTATATTTTTATTTTTTAAATGTTTCTGGATACCGTGAACAGTTTTGATTTGCTATTACTATGCGTCTTTTTATTTCGTCGCTTGTGTCGTGTTTGTTTTGTTTACTAGCGATCCAAGATATGTGAATTCTTTGTCTTGCTCAAAGGTATGGTTGTTGATTTGAATTCTCTGTTGGATACTTCAGGAGTTTTAGAAACCAACATAAGTTTGGTTTTTTTCTCGTTTACCACAATTCTTAATTCACTTACTGCGTCCTTAGAAAACACACCACAAAAACAGTTCCATTCATTCTAATATTTAACTAATTACCTTTTCAATAATAAGACAAGATTAATGAGGACACACGCTAGCGCATCCCCCTGTCTTAGACCATTATAATGGAACGTAGAGTTTTTTTTTTCAATCCTAACGCATGAGGTTACGTTTCGTATTGTTAATTGGGTCAACTTAACTAACTTAGGTGGAATCCCAAAGTCTATCATTGCATTATATAATACAGTTCTTTTCACACTGTTATAGGCTGCTTGGAAGTCAACGAAGAGATGGTCTGGATGGATGTTATATTCTAGTGACTTTTTTAGAATCTGCCTATGTGCTTGAATTTGATGTGTAGTTAACTTTCCAGTAGTAAATCCGCATTGAT
Organism: Diabrotica balteata; assembly: GCA_918026665.1. NCBI lineage: Eukaryota > Metazoa > Arthropoda > Insecta > Coleoptera > Chrysomelidae > Diabrotica > Diabrotica balteata. Next base: position 38,470,271 of record OU898284.1, read on the forward strand.
ATTGACCAATAATATCCTTTGTAAAATATTTCAGTCTTTCAAACAATACATTGCCGAAGATTTTATACGCAGATGCCAACAGAGTAATGCCTCTATAGTTCTTCCACTCCATTTGGTCACCCTTTTTATGCAACGGACATATTATTCCCTTTAGCCACTCTTCTGCTACCAATTCATTCTGCCATATAAGTACTATTAGTTTATGGATTGCTGCAAAAAGTTGATCACCACCTTTTTTTATACATTTCCTTGATTTCATCGATTTCTGGGGCTTTATTGTCTTTGAGTTTTGGGATGGCATTTGACACTTTTTCTCTTGTTGTGTCTTCACTGTGTAGTTGTCGTTGTTGATTTTTTCGATTGTCGATGTTGTAACCTCCTTCAATATCGGTTATATTTCAAAGTGTTAAAGTATGCCATTTTTCTGATTTCTCATAATATTCTGATTGACAATGTTAACAGTTGGTTGTTACCTCTCAGGCACAAGGTCGCCTTTTTCGAGGTGGGAAATTGTACGTTCTCTTAAAAAATGCAATCCTTTATCATCGATCTAGTACTTTAAGAATTATAATGTTCGTAACTCAAATTATGTAATTTAAGGGTTATCAGATCTCATTATGTTACTAGTTCCAACTACTTTATAGACTTTTTCACTGATGATGATCTGATAGGATCGAAAACTTTCCGAAAATTTATTAATCTATTTTCGATATTTTTTTAAAGATTCTAATAAGAATTTTATACCATTTGAAAAACAGAAATTTTTACTTTATTGTAAGTTTTTTTTAAACCATGGTATACAGCCAACCACTGGGAATTTGCCTTTAATTTTTTTTTCTATTATCAATGTTAAGGTGCATATTACAGTTTTCTGAAGCTGTTGAGGAGATTTATAGTATTTGTTGTGCTTCAACTATGACTGTGAGTAATTCTATTCCTTATGTACATTCAATAGTATCTCTTTGACAATCTATTTATATCTCCCAAATTTCTATTCTTGTGGAATACTGTTTAGCTTCTCCAGTGATTTTTCTGTTATGTTCTCGATGGAATATATTCTTTAACCTTTCAAATATAATTACTTTTTAAAAACAACAAAGTCCACAGGGGCTAGGTCTGGTCGATAGGGAGGCTGTATCATAGCAAACATTTTATTTTTGTCCAGAAATTATGAAAGTTCCTATTCGTATTGGATCTTCTGCACAGCCTCACGCAAATATACCAGCGTTTAAAGCAACGTTAATCTAAATTTAACTTATCAAAATTCACTGCAACATTATTAATATGTTACATTTAAATACTGGCTGCAAATAACTTTATATTTGTATTTTTAAACTAAATTTTTGGCATAAAATACAACCACAATAACATTTTGTAAACAGTGTTCCTATTGGACACTGTTCTATCGTAAACTCAACGTGAGCTCAAATTATATGAGCAATAAATGATGACGTACCGAATACACAAAACAATAATACACACTTTTACTTTTTATACGAATGCATCCCCTGTAGTCTAAGTGACCCTTTATATAATCGATATTATGATTAGAAATTATTTTAATAGTTTTGTTAGGCTTTTGTATGGTAAGTGTAGTACTCGTGTAGGGATAGTTCTTGTCAAATGGCGATCAGTCACATAAATAGATTACTCAAGCTAAGAATGTATTTAATTGTCATCAATAAAGATTACTTAAGCTAAGAATGTATTTAATTGTCATCAGTAATAGCTTAGAGTCGCTGTATCGTTTGTGGTAAGTGCTAGTTACATTTGTAGCCCATGCATAAAAGTTTATATAGGTCAGTCAGTTAGAAATGTCAAAAACGTTTAACTGAACACATGTTTTTAGTGGGACAACTAGTTCTAAATATGTTAATTACTGTGTCACAGAAAACATTATTTAACTTAAGAGCAAGAACCTGGTTGTTAATGACTGTAGGGTTCTTAGAAATTCTAAGAACGTAATTCTAATTTAACCTTCTAATAACCTAATGTTTAGGGAATTATATGTTGGCTTTAACATATCTTTCAGTAATTTTGACGGTTCTATATCAAATACGTATTTATTTACAATTTTTCATGCGACGCAATTTAAGTATTACCTTGTGTCATTTCCAATACTTTGAAGCAAAAGTGTATCTAAAAATGTCCAAACCCTCTACTATTTTATATATTGGGATTGAACTAAAAAACAGTACAATACAATACATTTTGGAGACGGCTATCGCCGTATTCCCGTTTTTCTCCGTCAATCCTCCCTGTCCAAGGCATGCTCAATTCTAGATCTTAAGAATCTTGAGCTAGGACGACTTGGTCATCGGCAAAGTTCAGGTAGAACAGTACGTCATTTCCTATGGGTATTCCCATTCCCTGGCAGTGGTTTTTTCAATTTTGAAGGGCTGCCTTAAAATATAAATTAAACAGTAAGGGTGACATACTGCATCCTTTATTTAGTTTTATTTAGTTTATTGGCTCTGATAGTCTATTTCCGATTTTTAGGTAAGTAGTGTTATCCCTGTATACTTCTGTGATTATTCCTAAAAGTTATGGCTAATGCCGAGTTGTAAAGCTTGCCACAATTTAAGTCTTGGAACTGTATCATACGCCTTTTCTAGGTTGATGAAGGCTAGATGCACTTCGATACCAACTGCTAAATTCTTTTTCCATTAATTGTTGGAATATAAACAAGTTATCAGTGCAAGATCTACCAGGCGTAAATCCACTTTGTTCTTCGCCAATTAGATGTCCTACATCATCTTTTATTTTCCCAGTATTGTTCTGAAGCTATTTTCTTATGGCATTTTAAAGTAATTACTATTTAAATGGGAATAAGCCATAATTAAAGGTTAAAGTACGTTTATTGACGTTTCTATTTCCACTTCGGAAATCGTTCTCAAAATACAAACATTAGTAAATTAAACAAATTTTGTTTTTTGTTAGTGAAAAATTCTTCTAACAATTTTAATTTTATCTGACTCATTTATATTGACAATTCAGACATACATTAAGCATTTTAAAGCAGACGACTTTATAATGATATTGCCAATATTCTTGAGTTGCGTTCCTGGGACGACTTTACTTATAAGATAGTTCATTCGATTACATGAAATCAACTTTAACTTGAGAATATCCGTCAGAAAAAATCATAGCATGTAATTTGTCTTTAAAAAGACAAACACATGCCATGTTGACAGTAAAATTCTCCTTTTAGTAATTCCATAGTAAATTATGAGGGAAAAACAAGGAAAAAACCTCACAATACTATCCCGACATGGTAAGTTTTTGGTCATGTATTCAGTTTACTTTCAATAAACACCAAATTCTGATTTTATATGTTTGTTATTTCTTCTTATTGTGCCGTCTTCTAACGAAGGTTGGCGATCACTTCTTTAAACGCTTCTCGATCTTTTGCAACGTGAAATATCTGTTTAACACTGAGGTTAGTCCAATCTCTGATATTCCTCATCCAAGATTTCTTCTTTCTTCCCAAGCCTTTTCTTCCCTCTACTCTACCTTGCATGATGACTTGTAGCAGGGAGTATTTATCGTTTCGGAGTATGTGGCCCAGATACGATGTTCTTCTTATTTTAATTGTGTTCATAAGCTTTCTGCCATGTCCAACTCGTCTTAACACTTCCTCATTTGAGACTTTTGCAGTCCAAGGAATCTTCAAATACGCCTATATAGCCACATTTCGAATGCCTCCAATTTTTTATAGATTGGACTTTCAGAGTCCAAGCTTCTACCCCATATAGTAGTTGCGACCAAACATAACATTCGACGAACCTCAATCTGATGGCCATACTCAATTTCTTATTTGTAAACATTGACTTGTATTTTATAAAGCTTTTCGAGCTATTTCTATTCTGACCTTTATCTCCTGCTCTTGATCTAACTGTGAGTTTATAATTGCTCCGAGGTATTTATATTTGTCGACTCTCTCTAGTGGTTTAGCCTCCAATGTCAGTGTATGTTGTCAACAGGGTTTTTTGAGAGCACCATGTATGTGGTTTTATTTATATTCATTGTTAGTCCCATCTTTTTGCTTTCTCTGTTAATGATTTCCAGGAGAGTTTTTAAATCGTCTATATTCTCTGCCATGATTGCGGTATCGTCTGTTATTTAAAAAACATAAATGATGTATCCGTCATATGTTACTGACTTACTAATACTGATATTTTCTTTTTAATAACTTCCTCTTTCAATATGGGTAACCAGATCCTACTATATTTTACCAAGGAATTTGAGACAAAATTGGTCTCATTTAGCATAATTAGAGCCGCTTCTTTAATATAAGACTGATGTTCACTTATTCTAACATTTAATGGCCTTGATGTTTCACCTAAATAAAACTGATCGCATTCACAAGGTATTTTATAAATGCAATTCTTTGTCTAATTTTAATATAAAACTGATGTTCACTTATTCTAACATTTAATGGCCTTGATGTTTCACCTAAATAAAACTGATCGCATTCATAAGGTATTTTATAAATTCAATTATTTGTCCTTTCTTGTTCATTCTTAGGTTTGGTTTTGGACAAAACAGATCTCAACGTGTTTGTTGTTTTGAATGTTGTTGAAATGTTGAATTTATTTCCTATCCGTTTAAGTTTTTCTGATAATTCTTTAATGTGAGGTATTGTTATTTTCCTCGTATTATTCCTTGTGTATGCTGTAGGATCTGGTTCTAAGTTGTTCTGTTCTATTCGATCGATTGTTGAAAATTCCTTATTTATAAACGATAAACAACGATTAACAAATGTTTCTCCTCCAAGAACGAATTTTCGTTAGAACAAGGAATTTTGGCTCTATCGTATAAGGATTTAATGATTCCCTTTTTAATATTAATATTGTGATTTGATTTGAAATGTAAATATCTGTTGGTGTGTGTTGGTTTTCTATACACCTGAGTCTCATATCCAGTATCGTTCTTAGAGATTCAAACATCCAGGAAAGGTAATGTGTTATATTCTTTCTGTTATTGTTATTGTTTCATTGATAGAAATGTTATTGTCTCTTCTTTATCGTTTATATCATTTAGGAATGTGTCCAACAACTCTGTTCCTTGAGGCCATATTGAGAATACATCATCTACATATCTTCACCTTGGTAGAATGTAGTAGGATCTGGTTACCCATATTGAAAGAGAAAGTTATTAAAAAGAAAGTACCAGTATTAGTAGTAGTAAAGTCAGTAACATATGGAGGATACATCATTTACGTTTTTTTTTAAATAATAAACATATAAAATCAGAATTTGGTGTTTATTGAAAGTAAACTAAATACACGACACAATACTTACCATGTCGGAATAGTATTATGAGGTTTTTTTTTTCCTGGTTTTTTCCTCATAATTTACTATGGAAACACTACAGGAGAATTTTACTGTCATCATGGCATGTGTTTGTCTTTTTAAAGAAAAATTACATGCTATGATTTTTTCTGACGGATATTCTCAAGTTAAAGTTGATTTCATGTATCGAATGAACTATCTTATAAGTAAAGTCGTCCCAACCGTAAAAGCGTAACTCAACAATATTGGCAATATTATTTTAAAGTCGTCTACTTTAAAATGTATAATGTATGCCTGAATTGTCAATATAAATGAGTCAGATAAAATGAAAGTGTTTTAGTGAAAGAATTAAGAATTTCGAACTAAGTAACAAAAACCCAAAATTTGTTTAATTTACTAATGTTTGTATTTTGAGAACGATTTCCGAAGTGGAAATGAAACGCCAATAAACGTATTTTAACCTTTAATTGTGGCTTATTCCCATTTAAATAGTAATTTGTATTTTCCCATTTATTATCTTTCCAAACAATCTTCTGAAAGTAGGTAGGCCACTTAATCCTCTGTAGCAGTTAGGATCTTTTAGGTGTGGTAAAGAAATGAACAAATTCCCCTTCGTTGGCTCAGTGAAGATGTTCGTTCAGTTGTAATGGAAACACCAAATAATAGTAGCAGAGTTTATTGATGAGACGTATACTATGGGTGTTGACCCGGGATTACTTTGAGTAGAGACTGATGAAGTTGATCGTTGAAGACTATCAAGTTTGTTGAGTGAATATTGATTGAATGCTTCTCTAGGCAAGAGATCTTAGTTTTATATAAGTTTTAATTGGGTCAATATATTCGCGGGACCTCGCGTGATATGTGTATCTAATTTATGTAATTGTTTAACTTTTGTGAGCACTTTGTGATGATGTCCAAATTATATTAATGATAATTGACCAAATGTGTATGTTACCTAATTAACTACGTGTGTGTAGTTTAATAACAAATAAATTCATTCGGTCTACTGGGTGATAAAATTATACTGTCCAATTTCGGATATGAATTCTGAAGATTTGATATGGCGTAAAACTAAAAAAATAAGTGTGGCAAAGAAAATTTTATTAAGAGTTTAACGTGAGATTATTTTTAGTCAATATATGTCGTGGTGAAATTAAAAGCAGTGTTCTATGCTAAAATACTTAGTTTTTTTAAACGTTTTAAAGGAAAATGTTTTTGTGACTGAAAAGGAGCTCGTTTGTACAACAAAAACTATCTAACTTGAGTAATCTATTTGACTCGCCCTAAAAATAACATCGTTGTATTGTGAGTTGACTGTACCGTCGTTTGTAGCAATTTTCGTTTGTTCTTCAGAGGTAAACTTGACGATAGCGGCCCTAAATGCCGCCACAGATATCCATAAAGGACTGCTCGTCAGCGTCTTACGGCAACCGATGCATTTTTTCGACATTTATCCCATCGGTAGAGTGTTGAGCAGATTTTCTAAAGATATTCTCGATATTGATACTGAACTGCCGTTCAACTGTTACGAGGTCATAGAAAGCGGCCTAATTGTGAGTTTTCTGTTCTAATAACTCTTTAGCAGTTATATTTAAACTAAAATTTAATTGCTTGTTAAAAGTTATGGATATTACTAGAAAGTGTAAAGAAAATTAATGTTCAACCATAAATGACAAACGACTTGTTATTTTAAAATAAATTGACATCAGTACATTTGTTTTAGTCCACAAATTAAAGGACAAAATTTCTTTTAACACTTGACCTATCTTCAAATCCAAACACTTTTTTTGTGTTACTTCCAAAAGCTTTAATAATTGTTTAGCAGGTTTTGGGATCATCATAGGCCTTCCTTAAACTCCTTCATTTATTACGATTTTGTGCTTTGTTGCCAATTTTTGGTGATACGCCGGATGGCGTCTGCCCAACGTGTAGGTGTACATACAATGCCAGAAGTCTTCTGTCCGAAGAGAAATTCACAGAAATGGAAACTGAAATGAATAAAATTAGATGGGATGTTATAGGTATCAGCGAAGTTAGAAAGAGAGGTGAAACTTTGAAAACACTGAAATTAGGGCATATATTCTATCAGATTGACCCTGAAACTACATCAGTTGGAGACATCGGTTTCTTTGTCCATAATTTCCCTTATTCTGAAGGTGAACAGTAGATATTAACCCAAAATTATCCAAGTATACGCTCAATCAACAGACCATACATACGAAGAAATCGAAATGTTTTATGACGATTTATCTACTGCGCTCAAAGACTCTCGTACTCAATTTACAATTTTATGTGGTGATTTTAACGCAAAAAGAGGTGCAAAAGAAGCAGAGCTAGAAACATCCTTGGGAAAATTCGGTTCCTCAGGAAGAAATGACCGAGGAGAAACGCTACTAGGATTCCTACTCCAAAATAATTTATTCAACATGAACAGCTTCTTTCACAAAAAGATGCACAGAAGATGGACCTGGGAAAGTCCAAGCGGTAGAACGAAAATCGACATCATAAAAACAAATAATTTAAGATGTAACAGTACTCAACAAGTTCACCACAAGCAGTGACCATAGAATGATACTAGCGAAAGTTCAAATCAACATAAAAAGAGAAAGGAACATAAGGATTAAAAATAAATCTCATGGTATCTAGACACCCCCATTAGATATCAACCTATATCAGGCACTTATCAATAATAAGCGATTACTGCATGAAATTTAAAAGGAAATAACAGCCTAAAAGTTCTACGTAGAAAGCTATCGAATGGGGAATGTGAAATTCATAAATTAAGAAACAACCAAAATGAAATAAGATCACGTAAAGATGAGTTAATACAGTTTACAAGGAATTATATGGATGTACACGAGAAGGAACAAAGCCATTTCAAAGTAGATCATGAATCAAGGTTCGGAACTAATGTCGGAGATAAAGGTAGATGAGATTCGACAAGCGTTAAGAAAAATGAAAAATAACAAAACCCTAGGAGAGGATGGAATTGTAATAGAAGCTATCGTAAATAGAGGAGATATGATAATAAATAAATTAAAGAAACTGTTTAATCTATGTTTGGAGCAAAGAGAGGTGCCCAAAAAATGGAACAATGCTATTACCATGCTTTTGCATAAAAAATTAGATAGAACGGACCTAGAAAATTATAGACCTATTAGCCTGTTGAACGACAGAGCAGGCAGAATTCCGATCAAATTATTGTATCAATGATCACCTCCATACAGTAAAGACACTAACTGAAGAATACAACAAAACCTCTTGTCCTCACTATTATAGATTTTCATAAATCGTTCGACGACGATTGAAATAGACAGCTTTATAGAAGCAATGAAGACTGTTAAGATACACGATAAAACCCGACCAATAAAAATATCACGTGAGATAAATCATTAACAGCTAAATAAGTCTTGGCACTTTCCACAAATTGCTGAGTCTATCTCGGTGATTCTGCGGCCAAAATTAAAGTAATGGACACCTGTGATCTCTTGTAGTTAATCTAAAGCACGCTCCATGCAGTTAAGAACAACAGACATTTGCTTATTTGGTTGATCTCCAACTACAGTGACAGATTTGTGTGGAGTTCCCAGTACTTATTCCAGAACTCTGGAACCCTATACCAGCTGTACAGATCTAGGTGAGTTGCCTACCGTATGAAGTTTGGAGTCACTTGATAGCTTCCGTCCTAAATAACCTTTCAATAATTGTTAAACAGTGTCTTAACATACTGCTAACAAATTGCTAAGAATATCATGGATGAAATTTGTGTCCAAAGTTAAAGCAGTAGTTGAAAAATTTCAGCGTATGATTCCTATACATGTCTCCTATACATGACAGACTTATTTGGAGATTTCCTAGTAACTCCATTCCCCAGAATGTTATGGAATAGTGTGAAATTGGTACCATATGTTTTTGGAGCCCCTTGGTAGTCTTCAAAACTTTTTGCCGTGCTATGATCTAGGAGCTTCGCAGTCATGCAATATATGATTGACTGTTATTCAGGTTCTATACCACAAGGTCTCCCACTAAGACGCCACTGAAATGTTTGTTGGAGATGAATGATACGAATTCCGTAGATCGATCACAAGACTAATAATTCAATTTTAAGAGAATTAAAGATAAGTAAAAACCCCTCCACCAAATTTCAGGAATAGACAAAAATACTGATGTTTTAGATGAAAAGATATGAACTCAGAGACAGATGTATCATTGAGGAACAAACCATACAACGACGACCACTGTACTCCTTCTGGCGGGTCAAAACTGAAAGAGAGAGAGATAGAGAGAGAAAGTGAGAGAGAGAAAGTAAGAAAGAGAAAGAAAGAGAGGAGAAAGAAAGAGAGAGAGAGAGAAAGAGAGAGAGAGAGAGAGAGAGAAGAGAGAAAGAGAGAGAGGAGAAAGAAATGAGAGAGAAAGAAAAGAGAGAGAAAGAAAGAGAGAGAGAAAGAAAGAGAGAGAAAGAAAGAGAGAGAGAAAGAGGAGAGATAAGAAAGAGAGAGAGAAGAAAGAGAGAAGAGTGAGAGAAAGAGAGAGAGAGAAAGATAGAGAGAGAAAAGAGAGAGAGAGAGAGGAGAGAGAGAGAAAGAGAGAGAGAGAAAGGAGAGAGAGAGAGAGAGAGAGGGGGAAGAAGAGAGAGAGGAGAGAAAGAGAGAGAGAGAAAGAGAGAGATGAGAAAGAGAGAGAGAGAGAAAGAGAGAAGAGAGAAGAAAAGGGGAAAGAGGGGAAAGAGAAAAGGGTAGAGAAGAGAAGATGAGAAAGAGAGAGAGAGAAAGAGAGAGAGAGAGAGAGAAAGAGAGAGAGAGAAAGAGAGAAAGAGAGAGAGAGAGAAGAGAGAGAGAGAAGAGACGAGAGAGAGAGAAGAAGAGAGAAGAGAGAGAGAGAGAGAGAGAGAGAGATAGAGAGATCGACAAAGTCTTCATTGTGTCCCATCCAACTGAACCATATTCAGTAAGGAAGGCTGTTATGATACTGAGCTGAGCATTATTGTCAAGCAAGTGGAAGTCTTTGAGCGATCAAGGCGTGCAAATTTGGAAAACATTCGTGTTGACTTTAACTCATACTGGTCATATACCGATTCACGACAAATGAGTTTATATAACCATTTCCAACTCACATTCTAACAAAAACTGCTCGAAGTGGTTACATTTCTTTGATAGATCGGCAAAATCTAAATATTAGCGTAGAACCCACGTAATATTTGCATTCTTTCTATCAATGTCGATGTTCCAGAATCCAAGGGCCTTTCGCGTTTGTGCTCCGTGATAAAAGTTTATCAAAAAAGGATTTAAAATTTCATAAATTGAATCAGCTTCGTAACTTGGAAGTAAATAAAATAGACTTACATTTTTTTACGTGGTTTCGTCTTAAGTATCAATTCAATCCAGATTACACTACTACAACTTTGATTTATAGACTTGTTCAATAAAAAACGGTGAAAATAAAACTAACTCACTAACGTACATTAATATATTTATTATGCTCATGCTGAACGTAGTGATGATAGTCACTTCATACATTCAACAAAGATGGGCTCATTAGTCTTAAGCAAAGCCATTAATACCAGAAAAAAACTGATTTACATTTAATTTATTTTTCGCCTCTATTATTTTTTAATTTTTATTTACAGTAATTGGTATTATTTCTGGTAATATAATTTTTGCCACTGCCGCCCTTAACGCAGCTGTTATATTGCATGAATTCGTATTAGTTAACGTCTTTCGCCTGCCGATGGCGTTCTTTGATACAACACCCATTGGGCGCATACTTGGACGATTTTCTAATGACATAAACGGCGTCGATTTGAGGTTACCCCCTACTATACAAGCCATTCTAGGAAATTGTATTAGGGTATGTTGGTACTTTTATTATTTCCGGGCATTTGGAGGTCGTTTGAGTGATTTAATGAAGTTATACATAGGTTTTTTTATTCTTAAAATTGGACACTCGTAGTTTACGAATGAGGACGCGTGCAGATGGCGTAGGTCAGCAAACGGGTACATTATCTTTAACCCGTCCTTAATAACTCTTAAACCGAAACATGTGTCTCTAGTATATAATGAGAATCATCCGGTCTCATTGACCAAAAATTTCTACATAGAAACATTTATTTTGATTTTGGATGCATAATTTTATATTTTTATTCATAAAAGAAAATACTGATGCTAGTATTATGAAAATTTATTTTTTAACATATGGATACTTGCAAAAATATTTAACAAACTTAGAACTATTGAAAGTTACCACACCTTTTTTCAATAATTACTATTAATTATAAAGTTAAAACCCCATTAGAGCACAATTATTGCATTCTTTTCTGCTGCATTGCAAGCAGATAGGATCGCTACATTTTATGCATTTGTATTATGTTTTTCTCTCTTTCTGAGGTGGGCAGATAGAACATGTGCGTTTTTGAAGTTTCTCAGATGGAAGTTTCTCGGTGGGATTTTCTAATTCTTCAGGAATGACGTCACGGATAAGTGGCCTTATATCTCTAGGAAGATTTAGAATCAATAGATGTCTCCTTAGATGTGGTTCTCCTGATTTGTTGATTTTCGAAACAGTTGAGACTTACAGGTGTATTTGTAGCAAGTCGGTAAACCAATGGTCTGGCCGTAATATTTCCGGTTCAATCCTTCAAGCGGTTTACATAGACGTAAAACTGATTGAGTGGCTTTCAAAAGCCTGCGTTTTTCTTCGGAAAGTCCAGCTCCATCGCTGTCATTTCCTGTGTAAATGTAAGTATTATAAAGATAAGAACTGTACGAGTCAGCGAAACATTGAATTTTGTTTTTAATTTTGATTTTGGAATGCCGAAATATATATGTATACACAAAAAAATAAAATCAATGACAAACAAAAGGAAATTCAATAAGTCGCCCAACAGCATAAAAGATAGCGATAGAAATCTTATCTCGGAGCTATCAACGATCTTAGAAACATGGAAATCATACTAGAAAAATTATTTGCATCTGACAGGACTGATGATCACCTATATTGGAGAAGGAGAAAGAGGACCTTCAATCCTTAATCGGAGATAAAGATGCACATGCAGCACTAAAAAAATAAGTCAGCAGTTCGGACAATGTACCCTGCGAAATATTAAAGATCCTATGTAAATCGGATAAACATTCCTTGATAATCTAGTTATACTATTTAACACGTATAATAGCGGTAAAATCCCGGAGAACTGGCTGCAGTCAACATATTATTACTAATCCCGAAGAACCAAATGCCCAGATCTGTGATGACTACAGCTTATAAGCTTAATCAATCATGTCACTAAAGCGTTCACTCAATCATTCATAAAGACTATATATAAAGGTGAGTCAAACATTGATGAGATCGCACTTGGTTTTCGAAAATCACTTGGAACTAGAGAAGCAGTTTTCGCTCTCCAGTGCTTATACAGTTGTGTAGAGAACGTATTTGTGCTTTGTGATTTTAGAAAAGCATTTGACAATGTCAATCATGAACAATTGATAGATATTCTGCGAAAGAACAGGTATTGACGACAGGATATTCAATTGTGCAAACCTATACTGGGTCAAACAGCAAGAGCAAAAATTGGCAACGAACTCACTGGGAGTGTGGCAGATTAAAAGGAGTGTCCGTTAGGGTGTATCTTATCCCCACTCCTATTAATATTTATTCCCGAGGAAATATTACAAATGCATGGAAAATGCAAAATGAGGGCATAAAAATAAACGGCGAGATGACGAACAATATAAGATATGCCGACGACACGGTGATCCTTGCCAGTACCATAACGGAAAAACAACAAGGTAATGAAAAAGTTTATTCAGTTAGTGAGGAATACGGCCTGAGCCTCAACTTCAAGAAGACAAGTGGATGTGATAAGCAAAAAGCAAACAACCTGCTCGACAAGTGCAAATGGGAACAGACCTCACCAGAAATCAAGGTGAGAATAGATACGAGCTAGAGCAGCATCTTTAACAATATGAAAAACGTCCTCATAGCAGGATTGTTTGTCCCTTCCCTAAAACTACATTTAGTTAAATGGTACATTTTTCCGATCTTACTATATGGTGTGGAGGCCGGACGTTGACAAAGACGCTCATGAGAATACTAGAAGCATTCGAAATGTGGGTGTACCGACGCATTCTTCTGTATATTCCTGGACCGAACATGTCACCAACATAGAGGTACTCCAAGAATCGGAAAGGAAAAAGCATCGTGAATACAATTAAACAAAGAAAGCTTGAATATATGGCCACATATTGAACACGATAAGTACCATCTACTGCATTGTTTGTCCAAGGGGAAAATAGACAGTAACGATGGCCAGACAGGAGAAGAAACTCGTAGCTCCAAATCTGCGGAAGTGGTTCGGGCTCAAATCGTCGAACTATTCTGAAGCGCCCGCAAACAAGATCAGAATTGCCATTGTTAATAGCCAACGTTCGCAACGGACAGTGCACTTGAAGAAGAAGAAGAAGAAATATGATTGGAAATACCAAAAAATCTCCATGTTACAAAATATGTGTTTACCAGTGATTAGCAATAAAACAGTGGCACTTTTTCCGAAGATAGGCTCTTAAATTGAAAGTAGAAAATATTAGAAATAAAATTATCAGAAGAGTACTCAGAAAAAAAAGAACTTTTATTGACGATATGCCGCAGAAACAGACTAATATGACACGGCAATTAAATGGTGAATGAAGGAATACAAGAACGAGAAAACTCGAATAATGCCCAAGAGAAACTGTCACATGCAATGAATCAACAACAAGTCAAGCAAACCTGTCCACTAAGTAAGATATTCAATGTTTGCCACATCACAGATTATTGATATTAAGATATCTGGAAAATAATCTGCATCGAATATATCATCGTTTTTAACAATATTTACTTTTACAATAAACTTGAAATTAGTTGTTTTTTAATCCGACATTTTTTTAAGAAATATCTTTGAAATTTTTCATGTATTGATGAAAAGAGTGTAGCCTAAATCGTGGGATACTGCATGAATTGGGTGTACTAATTTAACCATACTATATACTTTCAAGTTTTAGAAAACTTTTGATACAGCTTTGTATAAATTAAAATTTTTGTTTTTTGACGTGTTTTTTACATTCGTTTCAACGTAACTCCAAAAGAAGCATTTCAAACGCGTAAAGAAGTACAGAGGGTTAATCAAATCAATTTGTTATTAATAATTGCTAATAATAAGAAGTAGTGGCACAAATTAGCGTCCTCGTGTTCCTTCTACTTTTCCTTTTAGAATTAATTGCAGCAACCTATATCTTGTCCAGAAATACTATATCAGCTGTTCCTAATGATGTGACCGAGATATTCGGTTTGGCTGTTTTTACTGTAGTTAACAACTCGTTTTTTGCATTCTTAATAAAACGTCCGGGTTAGTAACGTGGTCGGGATAGGATATCTTTAGGATTCGACGATAAAGCATGACTAATTTTCTTGCCAGGTAGCGTCTAAGAGAGCCCATGACTCAACTCCGTACAACAGTGTAGGAAAGATATAACATCGTAGTAACCTGATTTTGATGGGTACTGACAAATCATGCCTTTTGAATATCTTAGCCATTTTTTAAATGCAGAGCTTGCTTTCTCTATCTTGCATTTGATTTCTACGGAATGGTCCCAATTTTCATTGACGTTCGTACAAGGTAGGTGTATGCTTTTACTCTTTCGATTGGTTTACCATTCACCACTGAGTTTTTCAATTTGCTGTTTCCTTCTTATGAGATCATCATACATTTTGTTTTCTTAATGTACAGTGAAAGTCTATATCTCTGACACACTTCTGTGACTCTATTCATTAATAGAAATTCCGGCTTCAACATCCTCTACTGCTTGTTGAAAGATTTCCTCAGAGTTATGTTAAACAGCAAGGGTGTTAGTATATATCCCTGTCGGACCCACCTTTGATTTTGATATCATCGGATTTTCTTGCCTTTGTACGGATAGACAATATATATATACCATAAGAAATATAGATAGATATAAACTAATATATATATAATAATATATATATATATAATAATTAATAATTATAATATATATATATACGGTATATATACATCCGTTTAGAACGTCTTTCGATGTTGTCCGATACCGAAAACACCATCTCTTCCTATCTTCAACAGTCGTTTGTTTGTTAAATTTCTTTCGCTCATGGACTTGTTTACGCCGTGTTGCCCATTCTTAATCTGGGTCTTCCTCTTTTCCGCGTCGACCTAACGGTTGCCATTCCTACTACTTTTTCGGAGGAGTCTTGTTGTGCGCACTCCGTTTTTGACTCATGCCCATACCACCTTAATTGTTTCTTCTCTATATCTTGATATATTTCCTTTTATTCCCATACGTTGGTTTATTACATCAATTTCTGATTCGGTCTGTCTGAAAATACCTAAAGATCTTCTCATTTGCATCCATCTCTACTGCTTCTATTCGCTTTTTCTTCTTTTCACTAATTCTCAATGTTTTCAGCGCCATAAAGAAGAGTAGTTTTAATCATGGTCTCATATATATTAAATTTTTCTTCCTTTTGCTATCTCTTTACTCCACAGTATACCATTGAGACATCCTAAGACTTTCTTTGCTTGAGTGATTCGTTTTTCTATTTCCCGTGTATCAGTTCTGTATTGTCAAGGCAACACCCAAGTAGTCATAGCTCTGACAGCAGGAAATGTTGTCCGTTTTCGAGGGTCTATGTATATCTGACTCGTTCCAATACAAAGATATTTGGTTTTTTGTTGTATTGACATTCATTCCCCAGTCGTTTATATTCTTCTATCAGTTTTCTAAGCATGTACTGCATGTCCTTCCCTGTCGTCGCTAGTACTACCTGGTCATCAGCAAACTGGAGTGTATATATACATTCATTGCTAAGTTCTAAACCCATCCTATTGCACCTTTCTTTTCCATCTTTCCAATGCTGCTGCAACATATATCTTGAATAAGGTTGGTGAGATACAGCATACCCTGTCGCAAGCCCTTTTGTAACCAGGGATTCTTCCTGTTAGATATTTTCCTGTTTTTATCTGTGCCTTTGAGTCTCTATATAGTTCTTGTAACAGCATTTATCAATGTGTGGTTGATGTTTAGATCTTTGCAACGTTGTCCACAACTTTTGTTAAGGGGATGTTGTCATATGCTTTTTTACAGGTTCTACAAAAGTAATATGAGTTTCTAGATTCTTAGCTGATCTTTTTCTATTATTTGTTTAAGACAAAATACGTTATCGGTGCACGATCTTCCTGCCATCGGAACCCGCTTTGTTTCTTCCTCTTCATTGTGCTTGTATTCTTCCACGATCATATTCTCAAAGTTCGTCCATACATTCTTAGATCACAGATGTTTATACCAATATTTGTTCCATCCAATATTCCAATTCCAATATCTCCATCAGCTTGTCGTCTTTTGCTGTATCGAACGCTTTATGGTAATCAATGAAGCTTCATAAATATCGCAATTCACATCTCTACATCGTTGAAATAGCACTTATATGCTAAATAGAGCCTCTCTCGTACCCACTTGCGTTTCGAAAACCAAACTGTGTATGGCTGATTTTTTCTTCGCTTAGTCTATACCTCCTTTGATGTATGATTTTTAGAAATAACTTTAAAATGTGGTTGGAAAACATAATAAGACTTAATTACAAGCTCGTTTCAAATCCAGTGGTTAGAAATTTTCAAAATAATTCTTGACACTTCTTTCTATATAGCTAATAACAATATAATTACGGTTTTAAAGATAAGGCCAATCTTTGTAAAATAAATTTTATTTCGTTTTTATGTGATTAATACAATATTTTGCAGTTTTAAATATAAAAATATCCTTCTCAACTTGATTTAATATTGCAGTGTCACGATATAGCTGTTTGTATATGTGTATCCGATAAAATATTTCGTAGGACTCCTGGCCACTGCATTTGAGCACACGCTGTAGGATAAGAAAACATTCGTGAACTAATGATTTTTTTAATACTAAATTTTAAGCAAAACACGCAAAATGCTTATTTACTGAGAGGGTACAGAATTAACCGGACACTCAAATTTTTTCTAAAAACTGGCGTTTAAAAAAGTTGAAGATGTTCCCAATTAAGTATTTATTAAGAAAAAAAAATTTTAAAGTCAAATTTATTACAACTCAAGAAATTACACAGAAAAAAACAATAAATAATTCAAAAAAATTGAAAATCAGCAAAAAAACAAAAATTATTTTTATGTAAAACGATATTTAGTAGAGTATTATCTCCACGAGCCCTAATTATAGCTCTCATTTTCGATCAGGCATACTTCGGAATAAGGCAGCAAAATCTGCTTGTGGAATTTGCTCCAATACCTCACGAACTTCTTGCTCCAAATCATTCATAGTTTCAAACTCACCATAATTACGTCGAATATGTCGAATCTGCGACACGAATATCCCATGCATGCTCTATTGGATTTAAGTCTGCACTCCTTGGGGGCCATCGTAGTAAACGAATCCCAAATTCATCCAAGTAATTCTTTATTATTCTTGCGAGTGCTTCTTCTTAGGGTGCCTATCCGTTCCGAACGTTGGCGATCATTCTGGCTATGATGACTTTGTTGGTTGCTATACGAAATAGCTTGTGTCTATACCATGCTCTCAGGTTAGCATGCCAGGATATTCTTCTTCTTCCGGGGGCCCTTTTTCCTTCAATTTTACCATGTAAAATGCATTGAAGTAGTTCGGATCTGCCTTGATTTCTCATTATATGTCCCAAGTACTGCAGCTTACGGCCAATTCACGATGTTGACCAAATCCGCAGCATTGTCTTGCATCAAACGAAAGTTTTCTTCAACAAATGGTACTACATAATCTTCCAAATATTGCTGAATATACCGTTGAGCGTTTAAATTGTCGAAGTTAAATAACACTGCAGATAACTTTCACCAGCTTTTCTCCATATCCTAGGCCGCCCATTTGATGAATACCTATTAGATCTTGATTCTTCCGTGAAAAGCACAGCTACAATTGTCAACACCCAAATTAAGATGTTTCACGAGCGAAGTGTAAACATTGCTCCGATGATCTGCTGAATAGAGGTCCCGTGACAGGTATTCTGGACCATAATCCATATTATTTGAAGCTCTTGAACGGTATAAACGAAAATTGTGTTTAACAAGTATTGGTGTTCTCTACCTGTTGCTTTTCCCAATTTATCACAATATTCATTCAATGGAGAAGGGATTCCATTCTGTAGCTCCAATTATCACATACTGTATGAAGCTGTAGTAATTCCTTCATCATGCAATTGTTTACGAAGATTTAGTAGTACAGAACAAGCTGGAAGACTGTAATCATTCTTGTAAAGTTTTTACCGATGGCTCAAAATCTTCTGCTGGTGTAGGCCATTTACATAGACAATATTCAAGATTATTTTCAGTACAGACTAAAATCAGATTGCTCAATATTCACAGCTGAATTGGTAAGCATTGTCAAGGCATCGAAATGGGTAGTTAATCTTCTCATGGCACTGTCTCCTTTCGTAGGTTGGCGATCCAAATGGCAATTGTAGATTTGGAAATTGCTCCGCGAAAGATTTCTGCGGATGAACGGTCGAATCATCTCCTCAGGTCTTTCAGCCACGAGTTCTGGCGTCTTCCTACTGATCTTTTGTCCTGTACTTTTCCGTCCAGTATAACTTGATAGTTAATAGTACATTATATTTTGAACGATATATAATTTTTTCTGACTTACAGTCCGTCTTCCTCGCATTAAGACACTTCTCTAAACACATATATACCAATAGACTAAGGTGTAGATGCGCTTGAAAAGCTAAGGATCCTAACGGTCTCTACACAAAATTGTTAACTTTGTGTGGGTTAAAGTTCACTCTAAAATTTCAGGCAATGAAAAAGTAGACCATTTGGCTAAAGACGCTACTTTAGTGGGTATAGAATACAACGAGTTGCCCAAATGGGATTTAGTTTCAGCTAGGAAGAAACATGTTAGACTTAATTGACTTTTAAATATTACAATTTCCTTAATTGGTATGAAAACAATCTTCTTCTTCTTCAGCCTGTGTTCGTCCACTGCTGGACATAGGCCTCTTCCATTTGCTTCCATCGATTTCTACTTTTGGCAATTCTCATCCACTGCTTGCCCGCGACTTGTTTGATATCGTCTGTCCACCTCTTCTGCGGTCTGCCTACTCCTCGCCTGTTCTCTCTTGGTCTCCAGTTTGTTAATCTTTGTGTCCATTTTTCGGGATTATCTCGGGCAACGTGTCCGACCCATTGCACTTGAGCCTTACAATACGTTCTGAGACATCAGTAATTTTTGTTCTTTCACGAATGACGTTATTTCGAATCCTGTCTCTCAAACTAATCCCTAGCATGGCCCTCTCCATTGCTCTTTGGGTTGTACTGAGCTGCTCTAAGGTTTTCTTTGTGAAGGCCATGGTCTCCAGTCCATATGTAGTTACAGGCAAGATACTTTGTCATAAACTCTACGTTTTAGATACATTGGTATATCTTTATTCTTCAAAATAAAGCTTAATTTGCCGAAAGCTCCCCAAGACAGTTGTATGCTTCTTTTTATTTCGGCTATTTGATTTTCTTTGCCGATTTTAATGGTATGTCCAATATATATATATATAGTGGGTCTACATTTTCAAGACTGACGTTGTCAATAACAAGATTAGTTTGTAAATTACTCATTATTTTTGTTTTTCTGGAGGTTCATTTTGAGACCTATTTTATTTGACTGCTGGTTTAATTCCTTCAACATTTGCTCCAGTTCCTTGATATCTGTACTAAATAATACTATGTCATCCGCAGACCTCAAATGACTCAAACGTACAACCATCAATGTTTAGACCTTTTTCCTCCCAGTCAAGCTGTTTGAATACATTTTCCAATGCTAAGGTAAAAAGCTTTGGTGAAATAGTATCACCTTGTCTAATACCTTTATCAAGGCGCATTTTTTCAGTTTTTTCGTCTTCATTCATTTTGATGTGGAATGTGGCCTGTTCATAAATGTTTTTAATGAGTGTATGTGTACCGTGAGTCTATTCGAGCATCCTTCAGGGCTGACAAACAAGGACCAAGTCTCAATACTATCGAAAGCCTTGTGAAGTCGATAAATGCCATATGTAAAGGTACATTATATTCTGTGGTTTTTTCTACTAGTGTTCTGATGGTTTGTAAGTGATCATTAGCGCCAAACCCTTTTCTAAATCCCGCTGTTCAACCGGTGATATAAATCAAATCAAGTTTTTGTGTTATGCGGTTGGTTATTATTCTTGTTAACAATTTGTATAAGTGTGACAAACAAACTTATAGGTCTGTAGTTTTCAATATCAGTATGTATCTCCTTTCTTGTGTAAAAGTATTATTTCGGCGTTTTCCCATAGGCTGGGTTTTTTTTTTGAAGCATGGAAAACAATGATTGTTAGAAAATGTTTATCTTTAAAAATCAACACAAAAGAGTTACCTGGATTTCACTAAAATTTCTTAAATTTCTGGGGTTAGGAACTGGAAATAAACTCTCTGCCATACGAACAAATTATCTCCAAACTGTGAAAAAGTATTCTGAAACGACTTCTTAGGACAAAACAATATTAATTTTGAAGTTGGCACTGGACACAAACCCTGGAAACTCGTTTCCTTAAAAACTCAACAATGGAACTTTTCAAAGTTGTTGTAAATGCCGTGTTACAAATATCTCAAATGAGGGACGGTATTACATTGAGTAAAAATTACTTTTTTTCAACAAATTTGCTGGTTTTTTCCAATTAAACTAAACACGTCTGCTTTCAATCGCTAATTTTCCAAAATTTCCAATGCGCAAAAAATATTGTAAAAAGATTATAAGGGGTGAGAAGATTGGGGATAGAAAATTACTGGGGGCGAAGATAGGGCAAGCAAAAATAATCGAAACTGATGCGAACGGCACTCACGGTTTGTTAGAAGAGCTGGGGTCGTGGATAAGTAAATGACAAGGGGTCGGAAAAAGAAACAGAGAACACCTCTAGTAATTTTTGTTAGAAAACAAAATAAACATTTATTGTGTCTCACCTATCGAGCAAAAAGACAAAAGAGGGAATCTAATCGTTATGAAAAGGAGACCAAAAAAGTGGCCTCTGATGGCGGACATATCCGGAAATGCGAATGCGCCAAATTTAAACTCTCCTACACTTCTTAACAGTAGCTATAATATAGTTTTTAGAATGTGTCTTAGACGAGAAAGTTTTAATTAAATATTAACGATAATATTCTAAAATGTGAAACAATTGTTAAAAAACTTCAATATAAATAAGATTTCATGTGACGGTTGGGAGAAGCAATAACATAACGAAACTAAATTTGATTTCTTAAACAAGGAAAGACTTTCTTTCCTTGTTTAATTTGACCTCTCAAGATGGCACTTTCTGTCTAACAATATTTTTGCCCCCACTACCGTTACATTCCCTCTTTTGTCTTTTTGCTCGATGGTCTCACCACAATCAGTTACAAAAATAGACAATGTCAAAATATATCAATAGTCGCAAAATACAAAAATAAAAAGAAAAACTTACATGTGTTTTAGCCGTTTACAAACTCTGTTGCTACAAAACTTAAATAAAAAATTTGCAAATAAAAATTATCTTTTTAAATAATGAAAGCAATTATATTATTAAAAAATTGTCTATCTTGACTTTGAAAGTTAAACACAAAAGTTTTCCTTAAATTTCACTAAATTTCACTCGGCATGTCTGGGGTCGGGAACTGGATCTATTGGACTTGAAAATTTCTGGGAGAACTGGACTGGGAATCTATGCACACGAACAAAAAGACTGCTTCAAGACATGGAGGATTGAAATGAGCGGCACTAGATACAAACTTCAGACTGGACTTTTTTAAAAAAACAGGAAACTGGAACATCAGAATTGCTGCAGGCGACACAAATCTCTTCAATACCTTGCAAAATGTGTAGTGATTACTCTTTCCTAAACTGACATATTACAGAGAATAAATTTCACTACATTCAACAAATTTTTGCAGGTGTTTTTGTCAAAACTACATAATGACCGTTGCCTTCGACCAAATCTTTCAACCTCTCCCATTTCGTTACTCTTCTTAACCTGCTTGAATTCTCCTGACCTCAATCTAATACCGGCAAGGGCTACCCTTTCCCTTACCTCTCCAACATAAATTTCTTGTTTTTAAAACAGACCTCAACTATGTCACAAAGCGACCTTGAAACAAACTTGTACAAAAAAACACGTATTATATTGATTATTTTAACGTCCTAGTTATAACCGGAATTTGGAAATCTTCTTCCTCACAATGTATACAGAGAATTTGGGGAGTTGAATGTAAATAAAGACAAAAATATTTATATAAAGCTCAGAAGTGAACTACAAAATTTTAAACATAAATATTTCATGGTTAAAAAAATTTAAAATGCTACAATATCACAAAGCGGCTTCGATCAAAGAACACCGAGGAAATAGCTATCTGTGATATATAAACGTAAAGATAGTGATGATGATATTCAACCTCCAATTGGGAGACGGCACTTAAAGAAGAAGATATATAAACAAACTTTAAAATGGTTTATTATCGGCCCCGGTGACGCAAATAGGATTGAAAGAATATTTCGGTATTTTAATATATATCAAAGAATTTTAAAATGCTACATCACAAAACACCTTCAAACAGGTTCAAGCAAGAAAAAAACGTTACGTTAATAAGACATAAAATGCAATTCAAACAAATTAAACAAGTTTTGATTTGAACATCACCAAAAAACAAAAAAATAGGAGTGTTTCGGTTAATTTTGCACCCTTGTGTGGTCCGGACTATTAAAAAGGAACTTTAGAATTAGTGAAGTACCGTCTGTCAAAAATTTAGCAACAAAATAAAAAAATACAATCTCACGTCTTATTTCTGAATTGTACATTATCCGTCAAGCTTAAACCATCACCAGATCCTGCTATTTGTGCCTCCTCTACCCATATAATATTGTCTTGAGCTTCCTCAGCACCTAATAACTTGGACCGATTTAGATATATCACAGTGAACATTTTAAAGAGCATAATTAATTTGTTTTTCGAAATTTTAGCATTGCCTTCGTTTGCCGCCGATTTGGGGATTCAAATTGGAGGCCTTTCGGGAGCTATTGTCCTTTATAAAATGCTAATGAAACGAGTTATGAGATACCCTCTGTCGTTCTTTGATACTGTTCCCATGGGTCGTATTCTCGCTAGATTTTCCAAAGATATTTACATTGTTGACGAAGTTATGCCTTTTCAGTTGTCCGGTGTTATCTTCGGTTTGATGCAGGTATTGAAGTATTATTTTTTAAATTTACGCGATAACAGTAAAGAACGTTCATTTTTTAACGGTAGTGGATTTACGTTAAAATAGGTGAAACTGGTGTAACCATGTTCTAGATTAAAAGACCTTATGGGCTCATAGTCCAAAAGTGAAAGTCATATCAATGTTTGGACATAAGTCTACTCTCTCATCCACTGGCTTTAATTCGCTAGTGTTATCGTTATCTTGTTCCTCTCTTATGTTTTCTTCCATAATATATATATATATATATATATAATATATATATATATATAAATATATATATATATATATATACTGGGCACTATCAGAGGCAGCAAAACATTTTAACATAAGCAGAATAGCAGTTTTTCTATTAATAAAAAATGGAGGGAACAAGGAATGTGTAGTCCGGACTATTCAAAAGGAACTTTAGAATTAATGAAGTTCGGTTTGTCAAAAATTTAGCAACAAAATAAAAAAATACAATCTCACGCCTTATTTCTGAATTTTAAATTAACCTTCAAAAGCTTAAACCATCACCAGATCCTGCTATTTGTACCTCCTCTACCATATAATATTGTCTTGAGCTTCCTTAGCACTAATAACTTATCCGATTTAGATATATCACAGTGAAAATTTTAACGAACATAATTAATTTGTTTTTCGACATTTTAGCATTGCCTTCGTTTGCCGCCGATTTGGGGATTCAAATTGGAGGCCTTTCGGCAGCTATTGTCCTTTATAAAATGCTAATGAAACGAGTTATGAGTTATCCTCTGTCGTTCTTTGATACTGTTCCTATGGGTCGTATTCTCGCTAGATTTTCCAAAGATATTGACATTGTCGATGAAGTTATGCCTTTTCAATTGTCCGGTGTTGTCTACTGTTTGATGGAGGTATTAAAGCATTCTTTTTTAACATTTATTTGATAACAGTAAAGAGCGTTCATTTTTTAACGGAAGTGGATTACGGCTAAAATAACTGAAACTTATATATCATATGTTCTAAATTAAAAGACCTCATGGGCTCGAAGTCCAAAAGTAAATGTATCTCTCAAACATTATCCTATCAATGTTTGGACATAAGTCTAAGCTCTCATCCACTGGCTTTAATTCGCTAGTGTTCTCGTTATCTTGTTCCCTCTCTTATGTTTTCTTCCATATTTTATGTATACATCGGTCACCTTTTTGTAAAATGTCATCCAAGTTTTTGGATTAATCAACTGTCTTAAAGCTTTCTTCTTGTGTCTTTTAATCTTTCTTGAGTTTTGTTCGCCCACCACCAGATATCTTTATCTTACACACTTCTTTCTTGAGATTTTCAAGTGTTTTAATGTTAGTATCTCGAAGAATATTAGGTATATTTATATAAATTCAATTAGAACTTCCTTACATGTTTGCGGCTCATTTTTTCTACTATTTTTGTCCCAAATAACCCTTCTTTCTCGTCTCGTAGCATCTATTATTAGACTAGCGACTAAGATTTTTCCATAACACTCTTTGTTAGAGGTTTCTAACAATTGCTAAGTCGGATTTTTTAAAATAATTATAACTGTTCTAACAAACCTGCCATCAATACGTCATACCATTCCCATTCCTCTAGATGAAATCCATCCCCATACATTGGCACTCAAATGACCAGCTGCTCGATATCTATCAACATATAGAGGATTAAATCTATTATTATTTGGTCTATACACCCCAAGTTTGCCCTTTTTTGAAGATTGAAAAATTTTCTTATCTGTAAATATTGTCCTGTCCCAAAAATTTTGATTTTGTAGCTGATGGTTTAAAGCAAATATGTCTTGATTGCTTCTGTTGTTGTGTAAGAACTTGTTTTTTGCTGGAGTTTGGTACCTAAGATGCGATGCTTTAATTCTGCGCCAAGTTGTTGTCTTTCTTCTCGAAAACGTGACGTTATTCTTGCAGTTTTCGCATCTTCAAAAGGGTTTTCTTCTAATCTCTCCAAAAGCGTACGATCTTCATGAGCGGTAGATGTTTTTGCTCCTCTAGAACTTTGTTTTCGTTCGAGAGTTGTTTCTTGTTATCTCCTTCTTTTATTATTAATAAAAACTGTTATTTTGCCCACGTTAAGATGGTGCGCTACGGCAGATAGTGACCAACCATCTTCTAATTTCGTTACAATTCTTGCTTTTAGTTCTTTGCTAGCATGTGGAGCCATTTTTTGAGGTTGAACAGAATAAGTTATCTGACAAATTTTAAGATTTGGCAGTGGCAGTATGTAAATAATTAAAAATTAAAAGTTAAAATCAAAAAATCCTTTAAAATACACTGCTTAATTTTCTACAAAATACGCTTAAGAGTCCTATCAGTTTTTTTAGGAACCATCTGTACATTAGTTTCATCTATTTTGATCTATAACCACTTTCCATAAGAAATGGACCTTGACTGTTGTTTTCGACTATAAAAATTATTATTAAAATGTCTAAGTGGAGAAGTATTAGATTTTGACGATATCGGTGAAGGGATACGAACGAACAATCAAAACTGTCAAACATGGATAGTTAAATGGACGAAGTACTCAATTGTTAACAAATCGATATTTAAATTCTGCGTTCTTGTATCATTTTACGATTATTTGCATGTGAATTGCAAAAAGGGGTTGGAAATTGCATCGTCAGCAACTACCTGGCTGCTTGTGATCAACTAATTATTATCTAAGAATTATAGACAAACTTTGGGTGTTTTTTTTTTTAGGAAATATTGGCAATATTTGAGCATGGCACATATTTTATGATCATTGAAAATGCAAGATATAATAAATTTTAATAAAATTACGTATTAAAGTAATGTATAGTAGTAATAAGTATATAAAAAATGTTTCAAACACTTACTTTACTTCATCGTGTTCGGACATGTCATTTATAAAATTTCGGCCCAGTATTGGGCTACGGCGGTTTTATCTTTATTGGCCAGGCACAAATCTTCGAGGGTACATCGGTGAGGACAGTTTCTGCATGTAAGAAGATTTTCGATATTCTGAGTTTCTCCACAGTCACAGTTCGCATCTTATTGGTCTATTTTTCCCCATTTTGTCATGTTTGATTTTACTGGAGCGACCCCCGTTACCTATTTATAGTTTTCCACGTTTTAAAGTCTAGCGACTGGCCGGTCCGTTGAACCTGGGGAAGAGGAAAATACTCATAGGTTCATCCTGTACTGTTCTAAGGAAGCTTTTCCTGTATTTTAGTCGCTTTCGTGGTGTTCGAACTTTGTATAGGGCATGATATTCGTCCGCGATCTGTTTAATTTTCTCTATGTGCTCTGTAACGCCTCTACGCGTTGAGGGTTCTGCAAAACCCGCTGCTTTATATAGATTTGGGAGTGGCATTGGTTTCATGCACCCGGTTACTATCCTGCATGTCTCATATAGCGCAGTATCAACTTGTTTGGTGTGAGCAGATCTACCCTGCCCTCTTCAATGTAATCTGTTAGTGCGAGGACTTGACCGGTGCAAGATTTGCCGGGTCTGAATCCTCCTTGTTGTGGGATGAGGTGCTTGTCGGCATTTGTCTGTCGTATAGTTTGTAAAAGTGACACCACAGCGAAATAGGTCTGTAGCTACTGGGATTTTCTGGATTCTTTTCTGGTTTTAACAAGGTTATTACTTTAGATTTCCTCCATGATTTTGGAATTTCTTAGGCTTTGCAGCACGTGTTATAAAGTTGCAAGATCCAGTTTTTTGCACCTTGGTCTAGGTGCTTTATTTGTTCATTGCATATATCATCCACACCTGCAGCTTTCCCGTTTTTTAACCTGTTTATACCGTTGTGGAGTTCTTTTAGTGTAAAAGGAGTTCCTAGGTGGTTTGTCTCCGAATCCAATCTTCTTCTAGTGTTTGGGTCCTTGTATCGATTCGTAGTTTTTCCATTCATAAGGAGTTGGGTAGCGACTTGGTTTGCTGTAACCTTGCAATGTGGTTTATGTTCTTTTGGATCACCGCTACGTTTTTTTACAAGGTTCCATTCTATTTTGCTACTATGTGTCATGTCCATTTTTTCCAGGGTCTCAATCCACTTTTCCTGCCTGGCTCGACTTGGTTGTTGGAGCAGTACTGCTCCGCAGTCAACCGTTTCTTGGCTAAAAAGATCAGTGGAATAGACGGTTTCGAATGTTCTCATTAGTTCTTTGGACTCGCTGGACATCCTGGGAACATATTCTTGTCTAGTTCCTGTGGGAATAGCTTTTCTAGACATTTTTTTGGAGAACCTCTGCAAATTTTTCGTAGTTATCTACTTTTGGTTCAAGACGTATCAGCTCAGATTCTAGCATGTCTGTTTATACTTTTACTAGTTTGCCTTTTTGAAGTTAAATCTCCTGAATGAACTAGCTTGTGGTTTGACAATTGGAAAGTCTGTTCTGCTTAAAGGGATCTTAGTAATTTTGTCCAAACTATATTAAACAGATGGGGACTAAGGTTATCTTCTTGTTTGATTCCTTTGTGCATTTTAGATACCTCTGTATTTGCAAGGCAGTATCGCAATGATACAGAACAACGTTTTACAGGTACTAGCCCTGTCCCAATAACTGCATATCGCTTCTTAAAAATAAATGCATTTGAAGACGGATATTCTATCTCTAAAGTTGCTGGCTTCTACAGGATAGCGACTTTCTCCACGATTAGTTATTTTGATTTGTCTTATAATACCGCGTTTCATTTTGCTATTGATCTAAAGACATAATGGATGAGATTACAGTTATGAAAATTGTCTTCAGTTTCCACCAATTGATGTACTGTACAAGCTCTTTTAATGTATAATAGTTGTTGCACTTTCAATATCATACAAAATGTAAGTCGGCAGTGAAAAATACATTTCTGGACAAAAACCTTCTTGACTTGAATTTAAAGTAATGAAAATGTGTCAATATTGAAAGATACATCAAAATTTATTCTACTGTTAAGTTCGTTCCTAAAATCTGTCGTCCCTCTGGAAATATATTGTAGTAAGGCAGTCACGAAGAAGATTTGTAATGTCTTGCAAATTACTGACTAATTCGAATGTTTTACCAACTTACACCATAGTAAGCAATCAATTAAGTCCAAACTCACTATTATATACCCATTCTTAGTATCATAGCCTTTATATTCTCGAAAAAGTGTGTAGAATCCCTAACGTAATTTTTTCAAACTGGTCAACTGTTTTTTTTTAGTAACATCATTAAACATTTGGGACATTGGTATCTAAAAGAGCAAATTGGGCTGACGAGCGGCCATAGAAAACATTTTTCTTGTGTATAGTTACGGTTTGACTTTCTTTTAAGTGTTTGTGTCCAGTTTCTCTTTAATTTTTTGTTAAAACACGCGTTTTTTAATACGACAGTGGCATTCGCTTTATCAGCATGTTATTTTAAAAAGTATTGTCAATATTTAGATCTTTAATTGTTCTCTTTTCGAAAGAAGTTTAGCTTGCCTTAATATTCGTAATTTTCGTCCGGATGCTGTCTGCGATATTCCGAAAATTTTAATGCCATTCGGACCAACTGACAGGAAGCAGGAAACTGGTGGGAAGCACACAATGGCTATCACAGATCAAAGAATTCGAAGTCATTTCAAAAAGGAATTTATTCCATGATTATGATATTAATGAAGGAGTAATCTTCACAACAATTTTTATTGTATTTGCGCCTCTTTATATGTATGAAAATTGACGAAACCCACCTTTATCCAATATTGCGTCATCTACTTCGAAAACCAATGAGTTTAAGGATAAATGTGTCCATAAAACATGAAAAAAGCCACTTCGTCGTAGATTTTTCCAAACTTCGCGCAAAAGCTCTTTTATGTATTTCATCTATCGATATGTTACTCCAAAAGATCTAGGCTTTTAAGAAAGTCTATTATCCGCTTCGGAAGTGGTAGTCTTACCTGATCAGGTATTAAACAGACCTGAGTATTTATGACGATGATGAGCTGCAAACAATTTGCTTGGCCATTTCCTCTGCATTGTATCAGAATCTGCAAATTGCTATGTCCACTCTGTCTATTTTAATTTAAAGCTCTGAAAGGACTTAGGTGTATATAGTGAAGGTTATATTAACCTTTTTTCTTGCTTTGGGCCTGAAATATTGTCTCAATAGGCTGCTAGTGTGACTAGTGTAACTCTTTGGGATGGTGTCTGTAGTTCATTTTGGTCTTAGCCTTCGGTGGAGATCAGTCTTTTTAGGTGTTCAACCCATCTATTTAGTGCGTCTTACTTTATAGCATGTTGTGGTTTGCTTTCGCCTTTTGAACGATTTAATTTCTTCCATTAGAAGAAAACATTTATATTTTTTTCTTGTCTACAAGTACTTCTCTTCTTTTCTAATTTCTTTATAAATCTTTTTTCGTTCCTTCGTATCTAGGCTTTGTATAGCTAGAGGACAACTTTCTCTTTCCTAGGTTTTCACAATTTATCAAATTTTTGTATAGAGGTTCCCTGTCGGCAACTTCTCTCTTGGAGTTACCTACTCTACCTCATCAGACTACTTAAAGACTTAATATTTATGTATTATTTCTACTTCTTCTTTCTACTTTATAAATAGGCTTAATGCCTGTTTTACTTCCGTTTTTAGCCTCAATTGACGTTGTCTGACCATCTTTTCCTCGGTCGTCCCAATGATCTTCTTCCATTTGGCGATTTGTCTCTTGCTATTCCTACTATTCTATTTTCTGTCATTCTTTCGAAGTGCTGATTCCATTCCACTTTTCTTCTTTTGGTCGACGTGTCCTCTATACCACATCTCGCTCGTATTTCTTCACTTCTTACTCTGTCTCTTAGAGTTTGGTTTGTTATTTTTCGTAAGACTTTCATTTCTGTTGTTTCCAGCAGTCTTTGTGTTTTCGCCGTATCTGCTCTTGTTTCCGCTGTGTACGTCATTATCGGTCTTATTGTTGATTTATATATCCTGGTTTTCGTTTCCGTTGTGAGGTATTTCTTTCTCCAGATTGTGTTGTTGAGACATCCTGCTGCTCTGTTTGCCATGTTCACTTGTTTTTGTACTTCTTCTTCCACTTTTCCGTAGCTTGACAGTTTTATTCCCAAGCATTCAGTTTCCATCACTTGTTCTATTATTTTGTTATTTACGACTAGTTTACATCGTCTCGGTTCCGCTAATATCACTATCGCTTGAGTTTTCTCTGTTGAAATCAACATGTTGTATATGAGCGCCGTATCTTCGAATTCTTCAATTAATTTTTGTAGGTCATCTTCATTTTCGGCTGTTATTATGGCGTCGTCAGCGTAGCATATTATCCTTATTTCCTTTTCTCCATTCTATATCCTCTTCTTTTTTAACTTTCTTTATGATTTCATGCATTATCAGATTAAATATTTATGAGCTCAGCGAATCTCCTTGTCTAATGCCAGTTTCATGTTTGATAGGTTGCGATAGTTTTCCTTTACAACTTACCATAGCTATGTTATCTTTATATATATTCTCAGGGGTTTTTACTAAATCCAGTGATATTCCCTTTTCATATAAACAATTTATCGCGTCCCGAATTCTCACTCTATCAAACGCTTTCCTCAAATCTATTATGTATTAATTTTAATTGGTATTAATATGAAAGGGTTTGGCTTTTTGTCCAGCAATGTAGAAAAATAAATTTCCACGATTTGAAAACCTAAAGTTTTGTCTTGCAAGGGGATACTTTGATCGAAATATTGAAATGGGGGTAATAATAGCATCAATTCATCGGGTGGTTATACATAATAACAATGGTATTTTAGATTCTATTTGGAAAATATACTGAAAAAATATGTATTTTAGCAATTCCTGCTTTTGGTGCAGACTTGGGAGTTCTCTTAGGATGTCTCTCGGCAGTTATTCTTATGTACCAAAACTTTCTGAGAAGAATCGTTTGCGCACCGATGGCGTTTTATGATACTATCCCTATCGGGCGTATACTTTCCCGGTTCTCTAAAGATATAGATATTATAGATACACAATTGCCAGTATCGATTGTAAACGTATTCTATGGCTGGTTCGAGGTATATACCTATTAACTAATTCATAGTTTTATGTTTAGAGCTAGCATTGATTCTAATATTAAAGGAGCGTATCATTAATTATAAAAAGTGGTCGATAATGCCATTTTTTGCTCGTAATACAAACATCTCATTCATTATATGATCTCATAATGCAATAGAATTATGTTACTTTAATAGTTTTTGTTACTTTAATTATCTATACATATGAAAATAATTAAGCAATAATGGTGAGATTGGAAAAATGGGTTCAAAATTAAAAAGTGTTAAAAACTTCATCAATGCGGTAAGTCCAATCCACAATAGGAATAGGTGGAGATATATCGTGAAATGATACAAAAGTAAGAATGCTGCGATAATACGTCTTCTCTGTTCTTTTTTATGGTGTTGAATCGTGGACCTTGAACGAAGATATGTGCAGAAAACTGGAAGCATTTGAGATGTGGCTATATCGGAGAATACTTAATATCCCGTGGACTGACCGAGTCACAAATGAGGAGGTCCTCAGAAGAATGAATAAGAACCGAGAGTCACTGACCACCATTAAATCTCAAAGGTTACAATTCTTCGTGCATATTATGCGAAATGAATCCAGATATGCTCTTCTTCAAGCCACCCGGCAAGGAAAAATATTTGGAAAGCGAGGTCCAGGAAGAAGAAGAACATCTTGGTTAAAGAACCTCAGAATCTGGTTCAATACAACATCTTTACAGCTTTTCCGCGCTGCTGCAGATAAGATAAAGATTGCCATGATGATCGCCAACATTCGTAACGGATAGGCACATCAAGAAGATGCAAGAAGAGCGTGAAAATAGCAACAAGATTGCTGGAAAAACCTCTTTTTATCATCATTACCAATCTGTTGAGGTACAGATTTGAAAGGAAAAAATAATTATTTGCAACAAATCGAACAGTCGAGTATGGCTAAAATCCAAGCATGTTTGACACGACAAAAACACGGCCCTCAGTCTCCGGCAGTGAGCTGATCCTTGGTCAAGGTAGCGATTAAGAAAGACAGCAAATAGAGGGTGCGAAGAATCCCCGGGTCAGATCAGGCTACCACGGACGACGACAAATGAATATCGCCACGTACAATGTAAGAACACTGTCATCTGAAGAAAAATTACTGGAATTAGAAGAAGAGTTAAAACACATAAAATGGGATGTTATAGGTCTCTGTGAAGTAAGACGTGAAGAAGAAGACTGTATAACTCTTAAATCAGGGCATCAACTTTTCTATATGGGAAACAAAGAAAAAATAGGAGGAGTTGGACTTCTTATACATAAGAGACACTAAAAATATCCAACAACTTAAAGGTATCAACCCAAGAATAATACTCTGCATACTGAAGCTTAATAAAAAAACCAGCCTTAAAATAATTCAAGCCTATGCACCTACATCTTCACACTCGGACGAGGAAGTGGAAACCTTTTATGAAGACCTAGAAAATGTCTAGTTGTTGAAAATGTTTCTTAGTACGAAATGACCTCTTTGCAATGAATAGCTTTTTCAAAAAAAGTCCCCAAAGAAAATGGACCTGGGCAAGTCCAGATGGAGTCACCAAAAATGAAATTGATTTTGTCTTAACCAACAACAAAGACATGCTCTATGATATAACAGTTCTTAATAGCTGTTCAGTGGGAAGTGATCATAGAATGGTAAGAGCGAAGATCATGCTAAATCTCCAAAAACAAAGATACAAAATGATAACAAAAACACACCCAATAGGATAGAATCCAATCCAAAACACCATGTCCTTCGAAGAGGAAATTCTGAGATGTCTAGAGACAACAAATATAGACATTATGGATGTCGAAACCTTAAATTATAGCTTAATAAAAGCTATTAAGAACGCAGAGAAAAAGTGCAATACAAATTCTAGGAGAGATAAGGTGGAAAAACTCAGTCAGGAAACAAAAAGACTTACGGAGGCACGAAGAGAACTTAAGAACAAAAACGATACGAATGCACGCGTACTACAACAACTTAATAAAGATATTAATAAAGCAGCGAGAAAGGACGTACAACTATATAACACAAAAAAGATTACAACGGTTGTCGAGAAAAATAAAAGTTTAAAGGTTCTGAAGAGATGTCAAGCTCTAGGTAAGAAGAACATTGTTAAGCTCGCAGATCGAAATGGAAAAGTGGTAACCAATAAAGATAAGATAATTAAGGTAGTTGAAGAATTTTACACAGAATTATGTAGAGAAAGGGGTAAGAAAGACGGCACTAAGTTGAGAAAAGTCCAGAATGTGGGTTCAGAGGATATCCCAGAAATAGCAATCGAAGAAGTCTCAAAGTCATTAAATCGAATGAAAAACAATAAAGCAGCTGGTGATGATCAAATCGTTATTGAGGCAGTTAAAGCAGGAGGAAAGACAGTATTGAAAGCATTGACACAATTATATAACTTATGCCTTTAACGGTACCCATTAATAGACTATGGGAAGTACTAGAAAAAACCAGCATAAATGTATCTATCATACAGGCGCTGAAAGAACTATATAGAAACTCGACATCTAAAATTAAAATTGGAAATAGAATATCCAAAGGTTTCCTCGTCACTAAAGGACTAAGGCAAGGATGCTGTGTATCGCCAGTATTATTTAATATATATATTGATGAAGCCCTGAGGCAGTGGAAGAAGAAGTGCAATGGAATGGGACTACCGATAGGAGATACGATACTCTATACGCTACACTATGCAGATGACCAAATTGTAATTGCACAGGACAAAGAAGATCTTGAATATATGACAAGGAAACTGATAGAGGAATACAGAAAATGGGGTCTGGAGGTAAACACCAAAAAAACACAATATCTATGTGTAGGCAGAGAAGAAACAGAGAACCTGAACCTGGAACAGGAGACAATTACAAGCTGTAAGGAATATGTATATCTGGGAATAAAACTAACGAGCACAGGACGAACCGAAGAAAATATTAAAGACAGAATAGTAAAGGGAAGACAGGTGATAGGAGCCCTGAATTCGGTACCGTGGCAAAAAAATATAAGAACAGAAAATAAAAAACGAATTTACAACACAATATTAAAACCAGTGTTAACTTATGGAGCTGAAGTCTGGCAATTAACTAAGAAATACAAGGATAAATTACTAGCCACTGAGATGGATTTTTGGAGAAGGTCAGCAAGAAGATCTAGATTAGAACACATAAGAAACGACGACATTAGACAACAAATGGAAATAGAAAGAACAATCATAGATGACATTGAAAGACAATAGCTAGTATGGTACGGGCACGTAAGACGAATGGAGGAAAGAAGAATCCCCAAGAAAGTGTTAGAATGGACCCCCACAGAAAAACGAAAACGAGGAAGACCAGTAACCACATGGATGAAAGGCATCTCCAAGGCAATGTCGGAACGAAATTTGAGAGATGAACACTGCCATAATAGAAAAGAGTGGCGATTAGGAACGGAAAGGCGTAGAACGCTATAAAACCGGTTTAATATATATATGCCTTTCAAACGAGGTTACACCATCTCAGTGGAATAAAGCTGTTATAGTCGTCATGCACAAAAAGGGAGATATAACAGAGCTAAAGAACTATAGACCTATTAGCTTGTTATCTAACGTTTATAAGTTGTTTATGAAGATAATAACTAATAGGTTGATATCAAAACAAGACTTCTATCAACCTTGCGAGCAAGCAGGATTTAGAGCTGGATACGGAACTAATGATCATTTGCAAACCATTGAGTTGTTGATTGAAAAAACCATTGAATATAATAGACCCCTGATACTTGTCTTTGTCGACTTTGAAAAAGCATTTGATACGGTCAATCAAAGTGAAATGCTCCAAGCTCTAACACAATGTAGAATAGATCACCGATACATATCTCTCATCAGATATATCCATCAACATGCTAGAGCCTGTATAAGACCTAATGAAGATACTGGAACTTTGCGTATTGAAAGAGGCGTTCGGCAAGGAGACAACATGTCTCCTAAATTATTTACAACTTTGCTAGAATACGCTTGTAAAACAATAGATTGGAACGAAAAGGGCATCAATGTATATGGAAAATTTTTAAATAACCTTAAATTTGCAGATGATATCGTTCTTATTGCAGACAGCTTTGATCAGGCACAGATAATGCTCCAAGAACTCCATACTGCCACAAAAAGAGTTGGTCTTAAAATAAATTTTTCAAAAACAAAATTTATGACAAATTTAGTCCACAACAAAAACATCTCAGTAGAAGACAAAGATATTGAGCAAGTTGACTCCTATAAATACTTAGGCCATGAGATCAGAATAAGTCGAGACAACCAAACTATCGAGATGAAAAGAAGAATAAACCTCGCTTGGGCTACATTTGGAAGGATGAAGGATATTTTTAGGTCTAAGATTCCAATGTCTGAAAAGAAAAGTATTTAATCAATGTATTTTGCCAGTGATGACCTACGGCGCAGAAACCCTAACGCTGACGAAGAACAACAGTGGGTAAACTACAAGTTACGGAAAGAGCAATGGTGATAATTATGTTAGGGATTTCTCTACGTGATAGAATACCCAATGCTACTATACGCAAAAGATCAGGAGTAGCAGACGTTATTGAAAGGATAACAACACTAAAGTGGAACTGGGCAGGTCATGTAGCAAGATCAGTTGATGACCGGTGGACAAAAAGAATTTTGGAATGGAGACCCCGAATACAAGCTTACAGAAATAGAGGTCGATCCCACCGAGATGGACAGATGACATAAAACGAGGGACTACAAATTGGATTCAGATGACGCATAATCGGACTAAGTGGAAAAGCATGCGAGAGGCCTATGTTCAGCAGTGGACGTTAGAGGCTAGATGATGATGATGAACAGTCGATTAAAGCAGGAATTGTAATCTGTAGCTTGCCCAGTCAGTTCCAAAGGCGGCAGGATCGTTGTACAACATAGAGACTACGGTGGACGTGGATTAGCTGCATTATAGCATCTTTTTCTGAGACAGACTTGTAGGGACATTGATTCTGATTTGAATAAAATAGTGGTGGGGTGGTACGAAATTTTTAATTTCATATCGTTGGCATCTTCCCCAATATTTATCTTGTAAATAATCTTGAGCGGTTGCAGGGGTTGATGAGTTCTTGAGGTATACTAAGTTTCGAATCCTGTCTACTGCGCAAGATGAGAAACATGCCGCGGTTCTGTTCTCAACCTAGAAGAGTGTGTGATACACATTTGCTTCTTCTTCGTCTTTATAAGCAATGCTGATGGTTCACTGGCGGATTAATACCTCTATGGAAGGTTATCACTGCATCTTTGCACGATCCTCCGATACTCCTGCCGATTGGTAACTTATCTCTTGCTATTTTGATGACACGAGTCTCCTACATTTTGCTTATGTGGTTATTCCATTTTTTTTTTATTTTGTGTCCATTCATTTATACACTGTACGTTACATTTTCTTCTAACGCCTTCACCTCTTATTCGATCTCTCAGCGTATTTCCTCTGCCGTTTCCAGTAGTCTTTGTGTTGTGGCTGTTTCGAGTCTTTTTTCTGAGGCATATGTCATTATTGGTCTTACATTGGCTTTATAAATTCTTGACTTCATTTCAGTGGTAATGTCTGTTTTGCCATACAGTGTAATTAAGGCATCCTGCTAGTCTGTTTGCTTTTTGTACGTGATCTCTCTACTTGATTTGCTTGAGGAAATGCAATTCAAGTGATGATAGGCTGGAACGGCTGATTTGTCGGGGTTTTCCATTTTAAAGACCATTCTATCCGAGTTGGAAGGTCCCTCAAGACCCAGACTACTCATGCTGTGGCGGGAATTCAAGCTCGACTAGTATCCAAGTGGAAAAAACGTTCTGTAGCAAATCGGGCACACACAAACACCCCTGGTGCAATAGTAACTAATCTTAAGTGACTCACTGGTAGTCTGTCTCTTCTTCACTTGTGAGTTTTCTCTTATTGAAAGTTTCATATAAAATCGTATTTAAATCTGGGCAATCTTAGTTCGGTATTTGTTTGGTATAATGAGTGATTGTCTCGTCGTGAACGTAGTATGTTTAGTGGTTTTTACAGAATGATTAGGCTTTTATTTTAGGAAATGCAGAGGGGTAGATGATTATGTTAGATAATGCGTCTTAATGCTCTTCGATCTGATTTAGTTGCAACATATTTGCGATTTCCGAATTGGATTTTCCAGAAATAAAAAATCTAATAATGATTGAACAATTTTTCTCATTGATAACTTTACCTGGACACATTGTACAATCCACAAACGGCAAAAAGCTTTACAATACTACAAAATACATTTGACATTAACTGACAATATTGTTGTTTTGATGTCATTTTGTCGTATTTCCCTACCATATTGTTGAAAATAAATAAAAGAACCATAAGGGTAATGTTTTTAATAAATATTAATAAAAATGACATATTAATATAGGAACCTTTCTATTATTTTTTGTGTTCAAAAAAGAGAACCTCAAGTGGAAATTGAACCCTAATCTGCTGGCCAATGGACTAACTCTATAACCATTTTACCAATCCACACACAATAATTTTTTTTTCGGCCAGAACGTAACTTTTGTTTAGTAAAATATTTTAGTTGAGTTTTTTTTTATTATTAGATTTATAATTAAAATGGATACTAATTAATTTTTTTTACTAGCATCTGTCTTAATTTATTTAATCATTTGTTCTAACAGGGGAAATTAAAATAAAATGTTTTTCGATCATTGTTGCATTGTGCACATACGATGACCTCAATTTAACTATTGGGGTCATCAGAAAGGGAAGAGAAGATATTATGTTCAATCTAGAACTGGCAGGTTTCTCCCTGTCACATTGGATATGTATGTTAAAATAAAAAAAATGAAAGCCAGAGGACAAATATATATAAACAAACATACAATTATAACTAAACAAAAGTTTATACAAACTGAAATATTATTTAATATGAAACGAAACCAAAAAGATAACCATTTAAGGGATAGAACATAGTGGCCCAAACAAAGCGACAACTACGACGTATTTAACAACTAAAAGACAAACCTACCATAGCCGCAAACATACTATTCATAAAAAGATAAAAGACAAATTAATAATATTACAAAAAAAACAACCTTATTACGGATATATGTCAACGTTATAAAAACAAATTAATAATGCGGTGCATACAAATAACTAATACAGTTATTAATACAAATCACACATGAAAATACAATCGGTGTTAACAAATATAATGTTAACAAATTCAATTGACAAAGTTCAATCGCGATCGCGGTCCAATTGAGATAAAGTTCTAAACAAATAATATGCAATCTACATACCAAGTAAACGTACTTGATATATGCAGCAACAAGATAAATTGTGTATTGTACCTTACCCAATGAAATGATTTCAGCCACGATGGGATTGTGAACCCTCTCGTTCGGTGAAATTCGGGAATCAAAACTAGCTCATTTCTACGCCAGGAAATGTCTTTTTTACAAGACTCGAGCGGAGTGCCCTAGGATATGATTTTGTAGCTGGAATTCGTCCCTTATCTTACACACACATCTGTTGTTATTTCGCAGATGGCTCGTCTTGTAAATTAGTTCTTAAAACCGCCAAAATATACTACGAGGAGAATCAAAACTTAACAAAAAGTCTGTTATTATTATATAAATGTTTATATATCATTGCGAAACTGCAACAATCGTATAACTAATTATGACTTAAGTCAACTAGCCAATTATAAGAACTAGCTTTATCTCGTACTATCTCACAACTTAATATGTCTTCCATATTTTTCGTTATTTTGCCTTGTCTTAACCCATTTATCACTGTAAGTTGTATCAAATAGAAAATTTTTGGAACTGCCTTTGTATGATCCTTGGGTACTTTCTTCTACTGTGATTAATACATTTCTCACCATAGTCACATTATGGAGATGGTAAAATGTCTCATTTTCGTGTAATAGATATTCACATCGATCGTGTTTAATTTTGATTGGATTTGTTGTGCAACAGATTTCAGGCAATTTGTGAAGCCTCTTCATTGCTTATGTTGAATGTTATTTTTGTAGTGATATCTGCAGTGCTTATTAGTGATTTTCTAGAGTGAAATGGATGCTCGTTTAGTGTCTTTCTGTTTTTATGTCAGCGTTTTGTCAGCAGAGGAATTTCGCTTAGTACTGGAAGCCATTGTGTTGAACTGAATTTGATTATTTTTTTATTTGTTAATATATTAAACTCTAATAAATATATTCACTTATATTCTCTAGAATTTTTTCTTTATTCAATTATTGTTGAAAAAATTTATATGTTGAAAGGTATAAATAGTTTCTTCGATAGTTTATGACTCATTTAACTATATTACAAATTAACCGCCATAATTTAGCTCATATCTTCTGAAATATTTGACAGCCAAAACTGAAAACTTTTTACTATAACGCTTGCGAAGTATCATCTTCGCCTTGTAGCACTAATTTTCTTTTAACATTATTTCAAAGTCTCTTGAGTTTCTCTAGAGCACAATGCGTCATAAATGGGTGGTTATGGTTAAGAAAACAAGATTCTTATTAGCAAATACAGGTATATTTGGTGAGAAACTAAGGTCATAAGAATAAGATTAATAATTGTTAAAGAATATATCGTTAGTATGTATCTGTGATAGATTTACTGATAAATTGAATTTCCTGGGGGTGTATAATTTTTGTTGTTGATTAGATAGCTCAACTGACTGGCGGATTCACTTCGTTGTCTAGTGAATTAGGCCAGTAAAGACAAAAAAATAACTAAAATATCTTATACAATTTTTTTGAAGATTCTAAAAGGTATATGAGGGATAGCTGATGGCAAATCCTTGAGAATGCACAGCTGATTTTGTTTTTTTTTAACAATCATAAAAAACGAAAAATTATTTTATTATAAATGTTAATAACCTTATTTCCATAATGACATGTAATGTAACTACTTGAAATTATGGTAATTAATGAGATATTGAAGTACGCTAAATCTCTACTAATGTGCGAAAAATCGACCCGAATTGATAAACTAAACATACCTCACAAAACCGGTGACAAAAAGTGCCAAAAACGCCAGAAATTCTTGCAAAAAACTAAAGGTAAACACAAATCACCCTATAAGTGAGGCTATTGAAATAGAGGCACAAAAACAAAGATACAATCTTTGACGGTATACAAGGCAACTATCGAACACGGTGATTAATTTAATCTTGCCCAAGTACTTTCGATCAATAGATCATCTTCAGGGGCATTTCGTCAGTTGTGGGCTATCCGACATGAGTAGAATATCATAAATGTAAATTTGGACATAACAATACAAAATAAGATACACAAAGACAAACAAACACTTTAAAATTTTTGAACAGGAGAAATGCCCCTGAAGATGATCTATTGATCGAAAGTACTTGGGCAAGATTAAATTAATCACCGTGTTCGATAGTTGCCTTGTATACCGTTAAAGTTTAATTATTCGAACATTCAACCTTATATTGATTTAAAGATACAATCGTCCCAAGTTCTATCATACGTTGAAGCGTTACCGTATTAATCAATACTAAAACAAAAACGACTCTGAAGACACAGTAGATTAAACAGAGCCAATACAAGCAAATCGCGCACTACATCTTACATTTGGACAATGCCCTATTAGCGTATGTCCACTATTTCCACCCAGTATATATTTTGCCACGTGCTTGATCGGGTACATTTTTCAGTGAGAGTTATGTTGGATCTAGGTTTTTTTTCTGGATGGGGACGTTTTATGACACTGCCGCGGACGGTTCTGGATCTTCTAATCACTTTCTGAAAATTTCATTAGCTCTTTCATTGCTGTATATTCCTCGATGATTTGGAATCGATACCCATGAAACACTGGTATGTTCTGCCAGTACGTCGATTTTTTCTTGGCATTCCGATAATATCCTAAAGCGCCTTAGGGCTTTTAAGAGCCGCAATAGCTGTTTGATTCTCTATATATTGATCCGCTTTAGTTCGAAAGTCCTGATGTTAGACTCAATTTTCACATTGTTACTTCGTTTTATCTGCAAATCCAAGTAAGCCTCGAGTTTAAGATTTCCCCAACCAATATTACTTTACTTCACTTACCAGATTTAGATTTGTACCATTCAGGTTTATAAGACCCAATTTCTCCTGGTAAATTTCATGATTTTGTCTTATGGGGGTTCATGTCAAGCCCTGCATTTAAAGTCCATCTTTCCATAGGTTAAAATACTATTCAAAAACATAAACATTTCCAAAGCTTCTTCAACAGCGTAAAACTAATACCAACACCAAACTAGACAGAAAAACAATATTAAACAGATTTTCCCAATACAAATTGTCTAAGAAATGAAAAAACGAAGCTCGAATGTTGGATACACATATACATATAAATTCTAAGCAAGCAAATTTGTGTTTCCTGTGTGTGCCTCACCTTGTGTTGAGACACAAGGTGAGACACACACCCTTAAAAACATACTTCCCTTTTGAGTGTCTGTCTTCTCCAGATTGTCCAAATATCTGAGGTCATTGTCTCCTTCTTGTTCTTTCGGGTTGCTTAGCACAATTATTATAGCAGTATCTGCCATATATTATCTTATGCGGTTGCTTGGCCGAAACTATTATAATCTATGAAAGGTTACTTTATGGAATTTTCAGGGCACCGATGTCGTTTTTCGACTATTGGACGTATATTGGCGAGATTTTCTCATGACATTGAGTTGATGAAAATTTGGCGTGGGATTTTTACGATGGATATGTTTACGTGTTTGAGGTATAAAATTGTGTGATGAGTTATAGGTTTTGTTAACCACAGTACTAAACTAAATATATAAACGAAGTAGATCCTTGCGATAGAACTCAAAAGAGGAGATGTTTTTTGTTCTTTTAAGGTACACT
This sequence comes from Diabrotica balteata, assembly GCA_918026665.1. Classification (NCBI taxonomy): domain Eukaryota; kingdom Metazoa; phylum Arthropoda; class Insecta; order Coleoptera; family Chrysomelidae; genus Diabrotica; species Diabrotica balteata. The sequence continues at coordinate 38,512,708 of OU898284.1, forward strand.
TGAAAAAACCGAAATTAATTTGCGAAACTTACGCTAGTGACTTCTTAAAAATGTTACAGTTAAAAAGCAAATCAAAAACTATAAATCTAGACAGAATAGTCACATATCAACATAATTAGTAACATTATCGAGTTGTGGAACACGGTGATAAAAAAGTCTAACTCTGAATCCGAAAAAAAAATCAATTTATGATGATAACTAAATCACAACAATGACAAAAAACCCAATGATCCACTGAAAATTAATAAAACAAGTCCAAAAATATAAATGTTTGATTAAAAGGTAGATTTTTTGAGTACTTGGTCTCTGTGTTATCTGGGCTACTGTATGGAGTAGAGGCTAAAGAAAAAGATCGTCGATAGATTGGAGGCCTTAAAATTGTGGACTTACAGAAGAATAAGCTGGGTGAGTAGAGTTACAAAACGACTTAGTATTGAAAATAATGCGAAAACAAAAAGAAGAGACGTAAACACTGTTAAAATTGTTGCAATATTTGGACATTTTTTTGAGGTAAGCGCTACTAACTGCTGCAGGTGATTATGCAAGGGAAAATACAAGAACAAAGAAGCCGATGTAGAAGATGTGTTACCTGGTTAAACAATCTAAGAACATAGTTCAAGAGCCGTTCTACAGAACCGTTCAAAGAGCGAAATCGAAGATTGGAATCACTATGATAGTTAAAAACCTTCTGAAAGGAGGCGTCATGTAAACAAAAAAGAGTAACGTCATGACTATAATAACAACCAGTACTTAAAATGCCTACCAATAATTAAGTGACAGGTATTATTACCAGAGTATGTTAAAATAAATTGGAACCTACGTTAGAATAATACAAGAAGATGCAAATCCACAACTTAAAAAAGAACAATACCTGAAGATCTAGTCGTAAGTGGAAAAGGAACTATACACAAAAAAATTAATTACACAGATCTGTCAACTTGCAGCAACATTCTAGCAACAAAAGAAATAGTGCAGAAATTACTAGACCCAGGATCTTATACAGCAGACTGTGTGTGTCAGACACATCAATGGATTTAACCAAATTTGGAGGAACTCAATTAGATAAAAAGATAAATGCGCCGAAACAATAAATTGAGAAAGCATTTTACACTGTTCTGTATGGAAACCTTATTGCTATATAGAATGCCATGGGTCTCGTTGAAAGAAACATTCAGATAATAGCCAGTTTGTACTGGAATCGGACAGCTGACTTTACAATTAAAGATCAGATTTTTGGAGAACGTGTTGAAGACAGAACAAAACATATAATTGGCAACGAATTAATCATCAACTCCTTGAAATATGCTGCTGGAACAGTTTTACTTGCTATGGATAAAGATGAGTTACAGAAACTTTTATTGGCTGTAACGTATTTATTAAGGGGGAAATAGAAGGGTCGCGTGGTTCTGGATGTTAAATAGCATACTAGTTTAAGAACTTCACCAATGGTATGCAGTCAACAGCGCAATACTATTTAGGTCCGCTTCGGACAAAGTAGAGATCATGTTCTTGGAGGACAAGGCACCGATATCTTATGTTTCTGTTATTTTCACACCATGTTATAAATTTAATATGACATGTCTGTTTTTAAACTGCAGATTTTTCGCCCACACTTTACTTCTGAGTATCTTGGTCCTTGTGTATATTACATCTAAAATTTAAAAATGCGAAGGAAATGATATAAAAGGTGTTCCTTTGGGAAAATAACATACTTTGACTGAAAAAAGGGGACACTTGGACGATCTCAAAAACCCCATACTTAATTGTTCTTACTTCATCAATAACAAAGATACTGGTGATACAAAGATAACTCTATTTTGCTAGTTTCTTATTTTGTTCTTATTGGGCCCGCGAATATTCATTAAGGTGTCCAATCGATTAATTTATTTATAATTGAAGATCTTCTTGCAAAATAGTGGTAAGCCATAAAATAATAAAATCAAGATATTGATGTTTATAGTTTTAAAAAAATCTAGAAAATATTGCTTTAAATGTAAAAACCTTAACGCTTGTTATTTAATTATGTTATTTATTAAGTTAAATGTGCATTTATTATTTCACATAAAAAACACATATTTACATAAAAAAGATGTTTGTTCGAAAAAAATATGGCTTAACATGTTCATAAATTAAAAAAATCGTAACACAAAAAATAAACTAAGTTATGTTTCTACAATTTCCACTTCTTTATTCACACAGTCAGAACCTTCGTATAACTGATTATAAGAAGTATGGTACACTGACGGAATATAAGGTAACAAGCTTTTTATATTTTCCAGTTTATTTTTCGCAATTTTCAGAGGCTCGTTATATTTCTTGAGAATGTTTGACAACTCTATTGTTACAGGTCTGTTACAGGTTTCCTTAGGATATTAACTTCTTGATAGTCTCCATTGACAGTATGTTAGACAAAATTGACCCCACTTTTTCTGATTTAAATTGAAAGCTGTATATTTTTGCAAAATTTAAGCTCTGCTTGTCCGGAAAACGTGCATTTTATCAATATTATTGAGAAGAAGTTCAAAACTGTAAAAATCATTTTGGGCCATCTAGCTAGAATGTAGAATGTAGAAAATGGGGCGGCCAATAGAGCCTGATACACTGCGACCTTTGCAGATCTATTGTGTTCCCCCCTTATTTTAAAGCACTTCATCTAGCTTGGTCCTCTTAATGAGACTCAAACAGCCTTGATAGTGGCCTTTTCATGTAGCCTGGTGCTTCCGGTTTTTCCTCTCCGAGTTCTAGAAACCGCATTCGTGCGAGACCTTCGCAATGGCACAGAAACGTGTAGAGCGGTTTCCTCTTCTTCCAGACAGAAACGACAGGTGTCCTCTTCTGTCAGGCCTATGAGACTCAAGTGTCTATTGAGTCTACAGTGCCCAGTGAGTAGACCCACTATCATTCTGACAGTCCTGCGTCTGTGCGAAAGTAAGTCTGCTGTAAATTTAGCCGAATGTTCTTTGATGAACTGTTTGGCCTGCCTCTGTCCTGGTGAGTTGTTCCACCACTCAAGAGACTTCTGTTGCACCTATTTGTGTATGGCTGCCCTTTTTATCGTATTTGCGATTCCAAAGAAGGATTCCGGACCAACCAGTGGCGTAGATGCGCCTTCTCGGGCCAATTCATCGGCCGTCTCGTTGCCACGATGGCCCTTATGTCCCGGCACCCAGGCAAGTGTCAACCTGTTTCGACTTCCTACCTGAGAGAGGACATCCAAACAGTTCCATACCAGCCATGAATCGACCTGTACCGAACTGAGAGCCTTTAGAGCCGCTTGACTATCCGAATAGATAACGATGGAGTCGTTATCTACATTTCGGCCGATTAGTTCCATAGCGCACCTGTGTATAGCAGCTAATTCGGCTTGAAATACGGTCGCGTATGTTCCTAGACATACCCGGACTTCCGTCCTTGGTTTTATGCCATATATTCCAGCCCCCGTACCTGTATCCGTTTTGGAGCCGTCCGTATACCATATTGAGTTTGCTGTTAAGCGGCGGACCAGTTTCCCAGTCCTCTCTTTTTGGTATTGTAATTTGAAAATTTTTGTTAAAACTATACCTCGTAACCATTCGGTCTACAGGCATTCCTAGAACGGGGTCTGCCTTTATGTCCTGGTATAGCCTTAAGTTATCAGCTCCCTGCATCATACTTATTGGAGCTTGGCCTTGGATCAACCAAAGTACTGTTGATCTGGCTTCACTCTGTATGTATATATGTAGAGGTGGTAGGTTTAGCAGAACTTCTAGCGCGTCCGTTGGGGCTGTTCTCATGACTCCTGTAACACTCAAGCATGCAAGCCTTTGTGTGCTACTGAGCAATCGAATCGCCCCGGACTGTTGCGTTTTGTTCCCCCATTGCCACTGAACCATAAGTTATCATGGGCCTTATAACCCTTGTGTATAAACCAGAGGTTAATTTTAGGATTTAACCCCCAATTCTTACCACACATTCGTCTACATGTGTTCAGGGCCATAGTGGCCTTCTTTGTGACGGCCATCTAGCTAACAACAAAAGGATTATTTTTATTTGCTTTCGTAATAATATCCACCCAACCTTCTGGCGAGTAAATAATGGGTGCACAGTTTCAGCACAATTTGAGCAAAATCTCGGTCTGATGTCATAACAGAATGACCACCAACCAGAAAGTGATGCGTTATTTGTTTAAATTTCTTTTTCCTGACTATCTGCAACCAAAAAGCCAATAACTGCCAATTCTGTTCTGACCAGGACAGTTATCGGTAAAAACAACGAGTTCTTCATAATCTGACTTGTTCTTCAAAAATTTCATCACAACAGAAATAACCTCATCTGCTTCGCGCTTAGCTTGATCTTCGGTCCATAAGTATATGTGTCCTTTATCATTGGTACAGTCTTGAATCTCCAAGTTATAGAGCCACAGTTTTCTGCAATAAAATGCAGTACCAGTGGTTAATTTTGGCAGCGGCTTACTTTGCTGTAAGTCAAACGAGATAACCAATTTTGATTTGTTTGTAACACATTCGTTTTTTTCAGTTTTTAGCAAAGTTTTCATTGCGTCAGCTCGAGCAATATGTACGTTTAAGAAAGTAGGTAGCTCTTTTTCTTGCTCTTCGTTATTAACGTCTTTTGATGCCTGAATTTTAATAGTCGTCTCATCACAAGTCTTACACGTATCAGAACGAGGTAATTTAAACCCTATGTTATAATGAGTACAAAATATTTTTCTGTATGCAATTTCTTTAACTGGCGTAATATTCATTTCTCTACACCATGGCATATAAAATCTGTATATAGTCCTGTAATTTGTCATATCACAGTTCAGATATTCTTTTTTTATATCTTTGGCTCTGCTATAGTGACTTTGGTATTTGGGAATAGATTCAATATAAGTTTTGACTGATTGAATCTGTTCCTCTGAATGTTTATTAGGTCTGTTTGTGTGCTTACCTCTCTTATCAGGAATAGGACCCATAGCCCCGAGTGACTTCATTTTAAAAATATTTCAATTCTTCCTCAACACTTCGGCATTCAGTCTTGATTCTTTAATTTCCATCTCCCCTACATTAACCAAATATTCAGCGGTAAATTTTCTTTTAGAAATATTGCGGTTTTGTTTTTTCTTATACGATCTATTCTTATTTTTTACTCTGATACACCGAAAGAGATAGCTATTTTGAAGGTCGAATGAGCCCAACTCCCAAAATTTCTTAAATACATGTTCATGTTGACTTTGCAGTTTCTCCCTACATTTATTTTTACATTCACACGGTTAGCCAATTTCATATGAACTAAAAATCGTCTTGGTTTTCTTCGAAGTATACTGCTGTCCAGAATTACGGCTTCTTTTTCTGTCATTTCGATCATAGTGTTCATCCTTTCTTTGTCTTCATCTTGTTTGGATTTACTTCTCTGGATTTACCTTCTTATCTTCAAAAAACCTTGGTATTGGTTCCTGCAATTCATCCTAAAATACAACAAAAAATGACTGCATTAGACTTTAGAATTTGCGAATATTTCAGAATTTTTATATCAACAACTCGATGTGCTACAAGGCATACCATATTTTTCCATGTAATATACACTAAATATTTTTGGTACAACAACATGGTAAGCCAATAAAATCAGAATAAAAAGCTTACCTCGCTAGATTGAGACGAAAAATCGTCAAAAAAATGCCATTGTCACTTAAAACACTGCTCTTAATTCAGCACGTGCACCTGATGTCGACGCCATTTTGATGTGGCTTACCACGGTTTACGCGAAAAAAGTGAACAGAACCGGACGATTGCATAAACACGATTCATCAATAACTCCGCTATTCATTGGAATAATTACCAAATAATTTTTGTGTGGCTTAACATAGGTTTCTTTAAATACGTAATGCAATAAAATAGAGTTCTGTAAAATTGTGGCTTACCATTATATTGCAATAAGGTCTTCAATTATAAGAAATCCAGGTACTGATAAAGAAATATTTCAAAATGATTTCAACCCAAAAATGACACCCTGTGTTGTTTTTGGGTTGAAATCATTTGTATGCCATTGTATAATTCTTGTATTAATTAACTCTTAGAGTTTAACAATTATTCAAACTTTTATTTATAGGTTGGTGATGTAAAATTCGTCAATTAATTTTAATATTGTGTGTATATGCGAATTAAAGTGCATACGGTACCTGTGACGATGAATGAATCTTTTTCTTTCCAGCGCACTGACTATCTAGGATCTCTGGACTGGTTGCACCACGTTTGTTTTCACTGGGGGTGGATTTTACACAAAATTTAGTTGTTTCTCACACAGCGGTTATATTAATACTGATCATGGGTACGCCAAAATACCTTTGCGTCCTTTAACTATTTAAGTATACTAGGGACTACAGGACCGTATTTGTTTACGTATAGAGAGTGGCCCAAAAGTCTGGAAACAGCCAATTATCTCGTAAATTGCTAGTCATAATTGTACAAAATTTGAGGTACACCATTTTGGGATAATGGAGATTCCATATTTGAGATTTGCAATGTTGCCAGATTTGCCGTTTCTCTTACATCAGTAACTTTGGTTTTTCAAATTCATCACCCTATATATTCAATCATTATTGGAATCTCCTATTAAATACGAGTTCAACCATATGTAACACTTATGCTTTTATGTTGTATTGAAGGTCTAAAATACATAAAACAGAAGTCTAGCAACGTCTAATTGTCTCAATAAATTTTTTAATACTAACTATTTTCAATTACATTAAAACTTAACAATTGATGAATTACAATATTTTTTAACATAATGGTTACTTTATCAAGTGTTCAAAATGTGCTCCATTTATGAGTTGACATTACCCTAATCGATGGTAGAATGCGTCTACCACATTTCTCCATGATTGTCTAGAAATTATTGGAGATTCATCGATAATTCGTTGCCTTAGCTCTTGAAGACATGTTGGTTTAGTTTTGTAAACTGAATTTTTCAAGTACCCCAATAAATCAGGTGAACGTGGAGGCCATTCAATTCTACCTCGTCTACAAATCCATCGTCCAGGAAATATCTCATCTAAAGAACGCCGAACATTTACACCAAAATGAGCTGGAGCTCCATCTAGCTGAAACCATATCGATAAAAATTGGCCCCAAACAATTTTCTCAGTGTAGGTACAATTTCAGTTCTAAGTAACAGTTCGTAATTATCTGACGTTAAATTTTCCTCGATAAGAAATGGCCCAATTAAGTACCTCCTATACCTAACTATACATTTAATTTTTGTGGTCTTTGAGTATGGTTTTCACGCATCCAGTGTGGATTTATGTCACTCCACCACCTTAAATTATGTCGATTTACACTTCCACATAGTGTAAAGGTTCATCATCATCATCCAGCCTCAAGAGTCCACTGCTGAACGTAGGCCTCTTCCTCATGTTTCCAACCCCCGTCTATCTTGCGCCGCTCTTATCCAGTTTTTCTTTAAACCGATTTGAATTTTACAAAAAGCGTTTGAAAGTGTGAGACTTCCTTTTCATGTAAAAAAATTGCAACTATCTAAAGGCCTTATTTAGGGCCTACTATGAATTTGAAAATTTGCGATTTTTTTCCAGTAGGCTGATTGCAAAATTATTATGCAAAACCAATCCGACCGATTTTATCAAAATTTAGCACACGTTTTAAACATATTAAAAAGTTTTTCTAGGCGGAATATGGAACTTGTAAGTCAAGTTTAGAAAGTCGAAAACATTTAAAGGATTAACTTCATTTTTTTGTATTTTTTTTCCAATTATTGCTATTTTTTCAACAATAACCATTAAATTTTCAATTTCTAGCTAACAAAATATTGTGTAAATTTTATAACGAAACTTTTAACTACTTATAATTTTTTCTCTAAGATCAATATTTTTCGAATTATAAATGAAAATAGGAGCAAAAAAATGAGAAATTTTCAATTGTTTTCAGATTTTGTTAAATAAAAAATTTTAGCACAGGGTTTGCGACTGGCGCATATCGTGATTATCGATACTGGGCATATCCTGAAGGGATTCCAGCAAAAAAATAGCTTCCCTCGAAAATTTCCAATCCAAAACAGATCCCGCCTAGACTATAACTCTTTTCGGTCTACCTGATCGGTATCTATCTTTTACTTCTCCAGATTCCTCAAATCGCTTTACAGTTTTTGTACCGTCGGCTTATGAGTAGAACGATTTGGGAAAGTATCATTGAACAAGTTGGCTACTTCACAATAAGATCTTTTTCTGTCTCTGTACCCTCTCATCATTAGAATAGTAATTCGTTCTTTCGTTAAGAGCCATTTTAGAGAAGCAATTTATCCTGCAGAAATTTTCGAAACACAACTACTGTCAGTTTTAGTGACTAATGTAAATGGTGAACAAATGTCAAAATCACAGTTTTTCTACGTTTAAATATATTAAAATCTACATATTTTGCACTGTTTTATATATTTAAGACCTTCCAAACTACATAAAATTAACAGTGTTACATATGGTTGAACTTGTATTGAGGGGACAGTCTCATGCGATTAAAAAAAAGACGTATTTTAAAATTATAGCAGAAAAAAAAAACTATAATATTTATTAACATAAATTCCTTTGGAGATGATTAAGTAAGTCTTGAAGTACATAATAAAAATTTTAATAGCGATTTTAACTTCATTGGTGTCCTGTAGATGGCGTGTAGTAAAAAGTGCGTTTTTGGTGGTAAGACACTTTGTGGGTCCACCTATAACAGATATTGAAAAAAATTCAAAATGGGTTGTATTTGTGAGACTCAAAACTAGATGATAAACCTTTAAAATATGCAAAATTGTATTATTTTGAAGAGTTTTATACGAATTTTTTCAAAAAAGTCGAAAAATCACTATATTTTTCGGTGGATTTACCCATATATAATAAAAAGGGGGGGGGTGGTTTTTAAATATTTTAAAGGTTTATCATCTAGTATTTTGTATAATACATTCGAAAAATTTTTGTTTTTTTTTAAATCGGTTAAGAAGGTTCGGAGAAAAGTGTCTGACCAGTTTGAAAATGTTACTTTTGAGAAAAAAGCATTTAAAGTTTTCTTTACATAATTTTCGTGAATAAAAGGCTGATAACTTTATACTCGCGTTTAATCGGCCATTCCTGGTGAATATTGATGACCGTCTCCATCCAACACTTGTTGTAAATGGCTTTGTAAAGCCGTAAATTTCAATACAACGTCGCGATTGTTTTATAATTAATTCATTTGTTTGACTGGAGTCTCACTCTTATTCACGCCGCGATGCTTCCAGTGTAAGTGTAAAAACGGAACACACCTAGATCGCATGTCAATTCAACGAAAACGTAACTTATTTTATAAATGTAGATATGAAAATATTTTATAACTAAAAAAATGGTTATGTTTTATTGCCAAAACGGCTTGAAAAAAAGAGTTGATTTCTAAAATTAAAAATAAGGAATTTTAAAAATAAAATAATTATATTACTTTCTTTTTAATTTGAAATTATAAACAATATTTGGATTAATAAATGTATTTAAGTATAAATTTTATAACTCATATAATACCTAATGAACACAAACAAAATTGATGTCAATAAAACATTATTTATTATCTGCACAAAACCGGACTTTCATCAGGAAAAATCGGTAGACGGAGCAACACTGTCGGCGTGCCATATACGCTACTACAAAACCGCTGAGGAGAAGTATTCCAGAGGAACAAATAAATTAGTTATAAAACATCGCAACGTTATAAAGAAATTTACACTGGTTAATTGCAACGCAGAGAATCTTAGCATTTGTAAAAAATCCTATGTTCTGGATTTAAAATTCCAAATGTGTATAGTAACTGCCAAACGTTATACTGATATACATACTATATAAAAATGAATCACTAATACATACCCAACGTATATACAACATATATAACAAAAGCAAGAACAGCGCTGGAGCCTCGCGCTCGCCGCGCGGAGAGAAACCGGTTTTCATACGTGCGTAGATGACGTTTAAGAAAATAACTATAACTTATATTCTAGTGGAAATTTCTTTTTAAAATTTTAGGAGGGAGTTTTTGAATGTAAATGGAAGCGATTTATAAAAAAAAAATAAAATTGATTTTTTGAAAGTTTCGCATGAGACTGTCCCCTTGAATAAGAGATTTCAATAATGACTGAATATACGGGGTAATGAATTTGAAAAACCAAAGTTACCAATAATATAAGAGAAACGGCAAATCTGGCAACATTGCAAATATCAAATATGGAATCTCCGTATCCCAAAATAGGTGTACCTCAAATTTTGTACAAGTATGACTAGCAATTTACGAAATAATTGGCCGTTTCCAAACTTTAGGACCACTCTGTATACACGTTAATTCTCTAAATTGGTAAAATGTTAAACATTTAAATATTTTTTATTATACGACTAATAAATTATAACAAATATTCATCTTTAATTAATACGACATTAATACTGCAAATCTGGTATCTTTGTTATTGATGAACTCAGACCCATTAAGTAGGGGATTTTTGAGATCGCCAAAGTGTCTCATTTTTACAGTAAAAGTGTGTTACTTTCCCAAAGAAACACCCTATATATTCCTATATTTGATAATACGGATCGTAGTTTGGTTTGGCATTCCATTGCTTTTAGAGTCTTTCACTGAGCACTTTGGTGTATTAGATCGCACAAATTACAAATCTATTTTTTTATTTCAGCCATTCCCTCCGTCTTTAGCGACATAGGACTCCATTTGGGTTGTTTGGCAGCATCTATTGTTATGCATAAAAAGTTACTGTATGGAATTTTCAGAGCACCGATGGCGTTTTTCGATACTGTTCCTATTGGACGTATACTGGCAAGATTCTCTAATGACATTGAAGTAGTTGATGACGATTTGCCGTGGGATTTTTTCGATGGCTATATTTGTATATTTGAGGTATAGCAAAGAGTGATGTGTTGTAGATTTTTTAATTACGGAACTATGCAAAGAATTAAAAATATTGATTTGTTGTTTAGGCTTTCGAATCAGAAACAGTTTTCAAAATGTTTATAAACCTCAAAGTAATCTCGAAGCATAAACGGACGTACAGGTTCATTTTATTTGGGTAGTTTAATGGTTTTGTGTTTCAAGCCACGCGTTAGACAGAAAAAATAAGATTTCTTACGTAGTAATATAAAATCTAGAGTGGATCCTTTGATTTTAAATAGATATTCCATTAAATTGGAATAAATACAATGGTCGACGAATGTATTGCTTTTAGAAAATTTTGTGACTTTTTCCAAAGTTCACTCGCCACTATACTCTCATCCACTTAATCTCTACGGATCTTCTCTATCGTTTTAGCATTTCTGGTTTAATTCCTTTAAAGCAGCTTGTTCTTGTTCATCCCTTTTCCTTCTAAAAGGTATATGAGGTATAGCTGATGACAAATCCTTAAAGACATACAACTGAGTTTGCTTTGTTTTTTTTTAACAATCATAAAAAATGAAAAAAAAAAATTTACATATAAAAAGTCTTTAAAAAGTTTTTTAATTTGCGAGTTTCTAAATTGAAATATATAAATAATTGTTCTGAAGCTATTTTCTTGTGGCATTGTAAATTAATTACTATTTAACTGGGAATAAGCCACAATTAAAGATAAAAATACGTTTATTGACGTTTCAATTTCCACTTCGGAAATCGTTCTCAAAATACAAACAGTAAATTAAACAAATTTTGTTTTTTGTTACATAGTGAAAAATTCTTCTAATAATTTAATTTTACCTGACTCATTTATATTGACAATTCAGACATACATTATGCATTTTAAAGTAGACGACTTTAAAATGATATTGCCAATATTGTTGAGTTGCGCTCCTGGTTTTTCCCTCATAATATACTATGGAATCACTAACAGGAGAATTTTACTGTCATCATGTCATGTGTTTGTCTTTTTAAAGACGAATTACATACTATGATTTTTTTCTGACGGATATTCTCAAGTTAAAGTTGATTTCATGTAATCGAATGAACTATCTTATAAGTAAAGTCGTCCCAGGAGCGCAACTCAACAATATTGGTAAAATCATTTTAAAGTCGTCTACTTTAAAATGCATAATGTATGTCTAAATTGTCAATATAAATGAGTCAGATAAAATTAAATTATTAGAAGAATTTTTCACTATGTAACAAAAAACAAAATTTGTTTAATTTATGTTTGTATTGTTCTTTAAAACCCAATGTTTCTCTCCAGAGTCACTCCAAGGTATTTTGGTGTCGAGTTATGAGTGAGCAGTCTGTTTTCGAAGTGGGTGGAGAGTTTTTTGTTGGCTTGGGCATTATTCAGATGGAAACAGCACACTTCGGTTTTCGTTGCATTAGGCCGTAGCCTCCATTTCCGAAAGTATTCTCCCATAATGGTAAGGTATTCCGCTAATATTGTTTCTGTGATATCCATGTTATTATGTCTTGCTGCAATGACCCAATCGTCAGCGTAGCCAAATTTCAGCGAAGTCCTAGGTAGGTCCGCGATATAATAAATTGAACAGTAAGGGTGCCAAAACAGATCCTGTGGCAGTCCATTGCTGAGCTTCATTTGGAAACTTTTTGAATTGTCTATTGTGACTTGAAAAGGTCTGTCGGTGAGCATGTTATCAATGAGTTTAGTTACCTTTTGACACGGGACGGCACGGATTAGTTTGCAGATTAGTCCTTGTCTCCAGACAGTATCGTATGCAGCTGATAGGTCAATGAAAGCAACAGATGTTTTTTGTTTTCTTTGAAAACCAGCTTCAATATGTGTTGTTAAGGATAGGATCTGATATGTACAGCTGCGGTTAGGTCTGAATCCTGCTTGCTCAATAGGTATCAATTCAAATACGTTTCTACTAATTCTGTTGTAGATTAAGCGTTCCAACAGTTTATAAACACAGTTCAGCAAAGCAATCGGACGGTAGTTTTGAGGCTGATTATTTGCCTTTTCTGGTTTTAATATGGCTATAATGGAGGCCTTTATTAATGAATGGGGGATTTCTACCGATTTTAACATATCTGTATAGAAATCAGCCAGCCATTTCCTAGCATATTTGCCACAGTGGAGTATCAATAAATGTAATATTATGAAAAATATCATATTTCCTAAATGAAATACAAGATTCCTAAAATTCCTACAAGATAATATGTTTTGTATAATAATATAATAATAAGATTATTTTTATTCAATAAATAAATCATCCAAGCAGAAACAAAAACAATATACAATTGATGTAACAATTTTTAGATATAAATGTTGATAAACATTTATAATAACTTTTATATTTTTCATGTCCCGCGCTTGTAAACAAGCTCACTGAAAATATGGTGAGAAAACACAAACTTTTTTCAAACTATTTTTTTAATAAAAATCTTGATAAAATGTTGAATTTTTTAATTTACATATCTTGAAATTGAAGATTCAACGAATCCATTACCATAATTTCAAGAAGTTATATTACATTTGTCATTATTCAAAAAAAACTTAATAAAATTTATAAATTACTGCAAAATAAGGATTTTGCAAGAAAATTTTCAAGATCTTACAACTTATATTTGAACAATTTTTCTCTAAAATGTACAACGTGTAGACAAAAAATAATTTTTTTTCACTACTTATGATTGTTAAAAAAAAAACAAGACAAAAATCAGCTGTACGTCATAAAGGATTTATCTTTAATAATTTCTTATACCTATACCTTTTACAATCTTCAAAAACCTCTATAAGATTTTTATGTGAAATCGATGTTTTTTAACAGATAGACTGGGTAATTAGAATCTATTTGGATATGTGTTTTTCTATATTTAGATAGATTTTAACAAATTTTTATCGAAAGGATAGTGTGTGTGTCCTTGTATCTGCTGTATAGACATCTAAAATCTAAAAAGAAAAGTGAAATATATCACTGCTTGATAATAGTAATCTTGTTTTGACACTTATTTGCTTTTAGCGTTCTTCACTGATCGTCTTAGATATCATTAACATCATTTCATATCATGAAATCATTTTTTTTCAAATTTCAGCAATTCCCTCGTTCTTTGGCGATGTAGGAATACAACTGGCTTGCTTGGCCGCAGCAGTTGTTATGCACAATACGTTACTCTCGGGTGTATTTAGGGCACCAATGGCATTTTTCGATACTGTTCCTATTGGGCGTGTATTATCAAGATTCTCAAAAGACGTCGAAGTAGTTGATGATGAATTACCTTGGTATGCTTCCGATGGATCTTCTTGTTTTTTCGAGGTATACATTTGTGTAATGTGTTGTATTTTATTAACAATAACTCTATAACCATTGAAGATATTAGTATGTTTTGTAAATAGTAATCAGAAGAAAATATATAATTTGAAGTGGTTTCTGATTACTTTCTGAACAAATTTGATTATTTATTTGACGTTTCAGCTTCCAGATCTAAAACTTTCCTTTATTTAGATACATTTTATCAAAGGCTATTGTGGGATAAGATGGTCAAAAGTGTCCCAGCACCGATCAGCAGCGCGATCTGGGCTTTCGGTAAAGCTTATAAAAACATCACTTCATACAAATTTTTAGCTTCCCAGAGGCCACAGAACCTCTTAAATATAAAAAAAGAAGCTTTTTTCAACTGTATATTTTTTCTGGACGCAATTTTGCTTTAAAAAATCTGAAAAAATTCATAAAGATGTATCTTTCGAATACAAAATAGCCTAATTTTTTTCAAAATCATTGAAAATTTCAATGATTTCTTAGGTTATGTTAATAATTTTTGGTCAACTTTTAAATAGTAATAGACTAGGCGGCATCTGTAGAAATTCAGACCATAATGGAAATTTTCGAGGGAAGCTATTTTTTTTGCTGGAATCCCTTCAGGATATGCCCAGTATCGATAATCACGATATGCGCCAGTCGCAAACCCTGTGCTAAATTTTTTATTTAACAAAATCTGAAAACAATTGAAAATTTCTCATTTTTTTGCTCCTATTTTCATTTATAATTCGAAAAATATTGATCTAAGAGAAAAAATTATAAGTGGTTAAAAGTTTCGTTATTAAATTTTACACAATATTTTGTTAGCTAGAAATTGAAAATTTAATGGTTATTGTTGAAAAAATAGCAATAATTGGAAAAAAAAGTACAAAAAAATGAAGTTAATCCTTTAAATGTTTTCGACTTTCTAAACTTGACTTACAAGTTCCATATTCCGCCTAGAAAAACTTTTTAATATGTTTAAAACGTGTGCTAAATTTTGTTAAGATCGGTCGGATAGGTTTTGCATAATAATTTTGCAATCCAGCCTACTGGAAAAAAATAGCAAATTTTCAAATTCATAGTAGGTCCTAAATAAAACCTCAGATAGTTGCAATTTTTTTTACATATAAAGGAAGTCTCACACTGTCAAACGCTTTTTGTAAAATTCAAATCGGTTTACTAGGAAAGCCTATAATTTTTTTTTTTTAAGTTATAAACATTTTTTAGGCTTATAAACAAATTAAATAACTTTACGAGCTTTAAACATATCAATTTCAAAATGTATACACTTAAAGAACATTAAAAGACGCTTCTTTTAAAAAACAAAAAGATACATTCGGCTTACTGGTTGCCGAGATATTGAAGGTCAAAGTTGGCATACATTTGCCGTGTAACCATAAGTGATAGAGGGCTCGTTTTTAAACAAATACCCTCGTCTTGTCAAATACTTTTTATATGAAAAGTTTTACGTAATGCGCTTTATGGGAATATCCATAATAAAAACAAATAAAAATCCGTTTTCGCGTAATATGTCGCTCGGAATGCATGAAAGGTGGTGATGAGGGACATTCACTTCAAATGTGAATCGGCGAGTATCAAGTATATATTAGCCTCAGATAACAAGCCAGTTTTTATAATTGCAGAGGATATTGATGTTCTGGTAATATTTTTACAAAAAGTAACTGAAAATAAAAATATTTTTTTCTGGAAACCTAGCAAAGGAAAAAAATCGGAAGAAATTTATGACTACAACTCTTTCAATAATGCACTTAAAATAAGTGAATCTACGAAATCTTCGTTAAAAAATTTAGTGGGCTTTTTACACGCATTTTATGGTTGTGATACAACCTCTGCATTTTTTTATCAAGGAAAAAGCAAAATTGTTAAATTGGTTTAAACAAATAATGATATATGGCAAGAAGCAACCATTTTTAATGAAAAAAGTGCCACTAAGGAAGAAATTAAACGCAGCGGATGCAAAATTATATCGGCATTGTATATGGGCCACTCAAAGTGCGATTTTACATTGAATAAAATTCGCTACTTGTGCTTTAAAAAAGGTTGCAAAAATAAAAATTTTCAATTGTCCATGCTGCCACCTACACAATCTGCAGCTGAGCAACACTTGCTTCGTGTATATTTCCAAGTACAGCAGTTGCTTGGAAATAACCTGAATGCTACTGGGAACTAACTCAAAATGGTCTTGAGCCAATACAAACTGAGCAAGTATTACTACCTGACTCATTATTCAGAAATATTAGTTGCAAATGTAAAAAACTTTGTACAAAAACATGCAGTTGTATCAAACATGGTCTCAAATGTTCTGACTATTGTCTTCACTGCAATGGTCAAACATGTAAAAATATCGATCACAATAAAATATTGGAAGAAGTTGAACGAGATATGGATATGGAGTCGATGGATTCCTTAGATTATTTGGAGGCACAAGATATAGCTACAGATGAAGGAGAAGAATCATTAAATTACAGATTGAGGATGAAGATATTGAAATGGAAAATGAAGGTTTTGAGGAAGACATAAAACCTGAAGATTCTTGTCCTTCCAAAAAAAGAAAAAGACTTAAAAAAATTATTGAAGATTGAGTCAAAATAAAGATTATTTATGAAAAGAAAATTTTTGTTTCATTCGCCTTTGTTTTAACAATTTAAATTATTTATTAACAATTTATAAATACATATTTGTTTACTAAAAGTAACAATTTACTTCAATGTATAAATTGCAAGCTCAAAAAAAAACAATTTCGAGCATTACGACACAGCAGTATAATAACACGTCAATATACAATATACACGTCACTTTCGAATCAAAATATATTCTCAAATCAAATAATGTCATTATTATGATAAAACTGCAGAAACAAATTATTTTTAATGTTAATTATTTTAAAATGTTTGATTTTTACAAAAAAAAATCCTTCGTTTTAACAATTCAAATTATTTATTAACAATTTATAAATACATATTTGTTTACTAAAAGTAACAATTTACTTTACAAGCCCTTACAGATTTTGGAGCACTTTACTTTTGTTTATATTTCAAAACCCGAAATTAAACAAACTGATGGTCCCCTACTTGATACTCGCCGATTCACATTTGAAGTGAATGTCCCTCACCAACACCTCTCATGCATTCCGAGCGACATTTTACGCGAAAACGGTTTTTTATTTGTCTTTTTTATGGATGTTGCCATGAAGCGCATTACGCAAAACTTTTCATATAAAAAGTATTTGGCATGACGAGGGTATTTGTTTAAAAACGAGCCCTCTATCACTTATGGTTACACGGCAAATGTATACCAACTTTGACTTTCAATATCTCGGCAACCAGTAAGCCGAATGTATCCTTTTGTTTTTTAAAAGAAGCACCTTTTAATGTTCTTTAAGGGTATACATTTTGAAATTGATATGTTTAAAGCTCGTAAAGTTATTTATTTGTTTATAAGCCTAAAAAATGTTTATAACTTTAAAAAGATTTATAGGCTTTCCTAGTAAACTGATTTGAATTTTACAAAAAGCGTTTGAAAGTGTGAGACTTCCTTTATATGTAAAAAAAAATTGCAACTATCTGAGGGCCTTATTTGGGGCCTACTATGAATTTGAAAATTTGCGATTTTTTTCCAGTAGCTGGATTGCAAAATTATTATGCAAAACCTATCCAACCGATCTTAACAAAATTTAGCACACGTTTTAAACATATTAAAAAGTTTTTCTAGGCGGAATATGGAACTTGTAAGTCAAGTTTAGAAAGTCGAAAACATTTAAAGGATTAACTTCATTTTTTTGTACTTTTTTTTCCAATTATTGCTATTTTTTTTTCAACAATAACCATTAAAATAATTAATTTCTAGCTAACAAAATATTGTGTAAAATTTAATAACGAAACTTTTAACCACTTATAATTTTTTCTCTAAGATCAATATTTTTCGAATTATAAATGAAAATAGGAGCAAAAAATGAGAAATTTTCAATTGTTTTCAGATTTTGTTAAATAAAAAATTTAGCACAGGGTTTGCGACTGGCGCATATCGTGATTATCGATACTGGGCATATCCTGAAGGGATTCCAGCAAAAAATAGCTTCCCTCGAAAATTTCCAATCCAAAACAGATCCCGCCTAGACTATAATTTTTTATGTATTTTTCTTCGTTATTTTGGATGGCCAAGGCAGAATTTTCAATTTCTGATCGGAAAGCATCGAACAATAAAAAAACCGTTTTTTACTCATTATTTGCATTTAACCTCAAAACTCAATTGAACATTTACCATTTTTTCTTCCACATTATCAAATTCTATTGTAAAAGTTTCCATTTAACTCTTTCATAAAGATAAAATTCGAAAATACCACGTTTTTTTATCCTTTTCGCACTTTTTTTACCTTCTCAAAATCAGATAGTGAGATGTATTTTGTATGTGCTTTTCCATCTATTTTCTTACGGGCTATGAGTCATCATTGTTAAAATAAACCTTTTTAACTTAAAAATTTTAAAAATGTTTATTGGCATTGCAAGGATAATGTCATTATCCCTCCAGATACTGACAGAGATAATGTCATTATCCCTCCAGATACTGACAGAGAATGTAGCGTAGAATATTTAAGTAATTTTTAAACTGTTTGTCCTCGTTTTAGTGTAGTGTTTTGTACAATTTTATGTTATTTTTAATGTTTCCACATTCTACGCTTGCCAGATAGTTTACATTTTGACAAAATGCCCCTGAAGATGCTATTTTAAGCGAAAGTACTTGGGCTAGATTTAATTAACTTGTGCTCGATAATAGCCTTATTTTCAAAGTTAACTCTTAAATAGTTTACATTAACATCCAGCAATGCAAATAAAATGATTGAAACTTTTGGGTATATTAACTTTTACGATAGCAAACTGAAATACACTGAAATTATTCTTCGTTATTTTAATTCATATATGAGGGGATTTCAATTTATTATATATACGAGGGGATTCCAATATATACCAAAAAATCAATGAAATTGCAAATGCTACAAAATTCGATCGTTTAGCTACTAGTTTTTAAGGTTATGTGCCAATAAAGTGGGGAAATATTAGAAAACACGATTTTTTTGCAATTTAAGAATTTGTAAGTTAAAAATGATTATTTTAACAATGATGATTCATAGTCCGTAAGCAAATAGATGAAAAAGCATACATCTGACTATCTGATTTTGAGGTAAGGTAAAAAAAGTGCGAACAGGATAAAAAACGTGGTATTTTCGAATTTTATTTTTATGAAAGAGTTAAATGGGGTAGAAATAGAATTTGATAATGTGGTAGAAAAAATGTTCAATTACCAACTGAGTTTTGAGGTTATATGCAAATACATGTAAAAAACGGCTTTTCTATTTTTCGATGCTTTTCCGCTCATAAATTGAAAATTCTGCCTTGGCCATCCACAAGAACGAAGAAAAATACATAAAAAATTACTACTTGAAATTTAGTCAAAAATTATTAACATAATCTAAGAAATTATTAAAAATTTCAATGATTTTTCCTAGTCTCAATTTTCAATATAAAAATTTGAAAAAAATCAGGCTATTTTGTATTCGACAGATACATCATGAATTTTTTTAGATTTTTTAAAGAAAAAATTGCGTCCAGGAAAAAATAAAGTCGAAAAAAGGTTCTTTTTTAGATTTAAGAGGTTCTATGGCTTCTAGACAGCTAAAAATTTGTATGAAGTCATGTTTTTATATGCTTTATTGAAAGCACAAGTCGCGGTGCTGATCGGTGCGGGGGCACTTTTGAGAATCTTATCCCGCTATAGCCTTTATCGAAAGTAGAGTGTGTGTGTCCATATACCTGCTGTATAAACAACTAAAATCTGCAAAGAAAAGTGAAATATACCACCACTTGATAATAGGAATCTTGTTTTGACAGTTATTTGCTTTTATCGTTCTTTACTGATCGTTTTAATATGAATATTTTTTTTTCAAATTTTAGCAATTCCCTCGTTCTTTAGCGATGTAGGAATACAACTGGCTTGCTTGACCGCAGCAGTTGTTATGCACAAAAAGTTACTCTCGGGGGTATTTAGGGCACCAATGGCATTTTTCGATACTGTTCCTATTGGGCGTGTATTATCAAGATTCTCAAAAGACGTCGAAGTAGTTGATGATGAATTACCTTGGTATGCTTCAGATGGATGTTTTTGTTTTTTCGAGGTATACATTTGTGTAGCGTGTTTTAAGGGTTATTTTTATTAACAATCACTATATAAACCATTGAAGATATTGGTGTTTTGTAAATACTTAGTAATCGGGATGAAGAAAATATATAATTTGAAATGGTTTCTGATTACTTCCTGAACACATTTGATTATTTATTTGATGTTTCAGCTTCCAGGTCTAAAATTGTTTTCAGAATACTTACAGTTTCCAAAATAACATAGTATACAGGTCACAGTACAAGTGGCTCAACTATTTAAAAGTTATTTTTTAGACCTCTGTCATTGCAGATATATAAATTGTATCTAGATGATGTAATATATTTATATCCATATACTTCACTGTCCTCTATTCATTCATTGGACTCTTTTAAATCGCTATATATATATATATATATATATATATATATATAATATATATATATATATATATATAATCTCCCCATTTCTGACGTAATGTTTTTAGTTTAGCATTTTCTTTGTTCTTCCTTTTTTTATCCATCAGGATATGTCTAGCTAATCTTTACCCCATCATTCATTAGATTTGTTAAAATTTTAAAATCATTCATCAAAAATTTTATGAACTGATATTGGTATACATCGGTTTAGTTTATAGAGGTCTTCAGTTTTTTGTAGAAACAGCCCTAACTATTAGGTTGAGGAGTTAAAATCGTTCTTAATATATAATTCGGCGTTTCATACGAGTGTCCAATTTTAAGAAATAATATCACTAGGTTTATTTTTATTATTTAATTTAATATTATTTACAGCTGTTTACCATGGTACCGTAATAATTTATGTTATGTTTTCGCTTAAATCGAAATAAAATATTTTCAAGAATGTGAACATTGGTAAATCCCAATACAAATCCTTTTCCCGCCGATCCTACAAAACGATTTTTAAATGAATTTACAGGATATTTCGCTTATAATATGTCACTTATAGAATTATTTCACAAAATGGTTTATCAGTTTTTTAAACGAATTTTATAGAATATTTTACTTCTAAAATGTCACTTATAAAATTTCAAAGGTTACAAAATGATTTTTTTTTATTTTTAAGCAAAGTTAATACGATATTTCACTTATAAAATTATTTTACAAGCTGAATTATAAGTTTTTATTTTTAAACGAATTTAATAGCATATTTCACTTATAAAATTTCACTTGTACATTATTTCACAAAATTAATTATTAGTTTTTTTTGTTTTTAAACAAATTTCATAGTACCTTATCACTTATTATTTCACTTACAAAATTATTTCACAAAATTAATTATTACAGTTTTTTTTTATTTTCCACAAATTTCTTCTTTTTTGGTGATTTCTATTAACTGATGCCTTAAATAGATTTGTTGTTGTTTTGGAGAACCATTTCCTCAGGTTTTTTTAACCATGATATTCTTCTTCTCTCAATTCCTTGCTTTCCGAATATTTTGCCTTGAAGGATTATTTTCAGTAATCTGTATTTATTGCCGTTTCTCATTATGTGTCAAAGATATTTTAACTTTCTTCTTTTAATCGTATATGTGCATCATTTCTCTTTCTTTCCCCATTCTTCGTAGTAGTCTCGTTGGTTATCTTGTCCGTCCATGATATCCTTAAGATTCTTTTGTATAGCCACATCTCGAAGGCTTTAAGTTTTTTCTCCATCGCTTCAGTGAGTATCCAGGGTTCAACTTCGTAGTATAATATCGAGAAATATAACATCGTAGGAGTCTTACTTTTATCTCCAGATTAAGGTTGTGGCTTTTAAAGAGTTTTTCCGTGTTGTTGAATGCACTCCTAGCCTTCTCTATTCTACATTTTACTTCTTGTGAGTGATACCATTGTTTGTTTACTATTGTTGCAAGATAGGTAAACTTTTTTACTCGGTCCACTGGTGTATTCGTGAGGCAGTTGGACGTCTCTAATTTTATTTTTACTGGTGACCATAAATTTAGTTTTTGATATGTTTACTTGTAGTCCAAATCTTTCATTTACTTCATTTACTTTGTTTATTAGTTGCTGTGAACTGTTGATAACGGTGTCATCTGCGTAGCAGATGTTGTTTAGGCGTTCTCCATTTCAAGGATTCCATGTTCGCAATTTTCCAAGGCTTCAATAAATATTTCCTCTGAATATAGGTTGAATAATATAGGGTACATTAAACATCTTTGTCTAACGCCTCGCAGAATCTGGATCGCTTCCATCTGTTGATCTCCAAGAATTGTTCTTATTATGGCTGATTGATTCCAGTATAAATTTTGTAATATACGCCGGTCTTTATCATCTATTGGTAGTCCACAAAGCAGGTGTAGATATCGCAAGTCATTCCTCTATATCTTTGGAATAATACCTGTAGACTAAACATCTCTCGTACCTAAATCATCATCATTTTGTCTTTACAACCCTGTGTGGGCCCTAGCCTCCCCAAGAATTCACTTTCAGTCGTCCATATCCATCGCCTTCCTCCACCAAGCACGTATTTCCATGTTTCTCATATCTCTCGTACCTGCGCCTTGCATTAATCCAAGATATGTGTCTTGTATTCTCTCTTCGTATATCTTGTATATTCTGCGATGTATAATTTTAAGAAAAGTTTTAGTGTATGACTCATTAGACTTATTAGCCTATATTTTCCGCACTTTTTCATTCCCTGTTTCTTTTTTAACGTAATAAATTCTGAAACTAGCCAATCTTTTGGAATATTGCCTGTGTCATAGATATTATTGAATATTTTACATAGTATTCTTAAAATCACAGGGTCATTACAAGAAGAGATTAACGTAGATGTGATCTAGCAAAAGTTGCCACAGTAAAAATGACCAAAATATGGAAGGAATGTCAAATTTCAAGAGCGATAAAGATGAGGTTGATCAACTGCTTAATATTCCCAATACTGACCTACGGATGTGAATCTTGGACTCTGAGACAATCGGAGAGAAAAAAGATAGACGTTATGGAGTACGCATTTAAACGGCTAGAGTGGGAATCAAAGGGTATTAGCATCGATGGAAATATATTCAATCATCTCAGATATGCCGATGATATTGTTCTCATAACAGATAACTTTGGAAAAGTCAGAGTTATGCTACAACAACTACAGCAAGTAACCCAGAAAGTCGGTTTAAAAATAAACTATGGAAAAACAAAAATGATGACCGATCTCGTCCCCAATAAGCTAATAGAAATCGAAAAGTCGCCCATAGAACTTGTGGAAAAATATGTGTATTTGGATCACGAAATAAGGTTAACGCGAGATAACCAAACATACGAGCTACTAAGAAGAATAAGTCTGGGTTGGGCTGCATTCGTAAAAATTAGAGACGTATTAATACCGATCCATTTAAAAAGAATAGCTTTTAACCAGTGCGTTCTACCAGTCCTCACATACGGAGCAGAACTCTCACAAAACATCAGCCGAAAAATTGAGAAGGACACAACGAAAGATGGAGAGATCAATGCTTGGAATAAGCTTAAGAAATAGAATAAGAAACGAGAAAGTTCGTAGACGAACCGGAGTGGAAGACATTATCGAATATATTACAAGGCAAAAATGGAGATGGGCAGGACATGTTGCAAGAATGAAAGACGACAGTCGGACAACAAAATTTCTTGAGTGGAGACCACGGGCTGACAAGCGAAGCCGAGGAAGACCCCCAACTTGATGGACCGACGACCTCAAAAGAATCGTGACCAATTGGATAGCAGAGGCGCAGAACAGAAGCAGATGGAAAAATCTAGAGGAGGCGTATGATCAACAATGGACAACTCAGGGCTGATTGATGATGATGATGATGAATGAATTCACAAGATCGTAGAGATACAAATATTGCTTTAAGCTACAGTCGGCCAAATTCGGTAGTTGTCCAAAAAGTCCACAGTTGGGAAAGATAGTAGAAATGGGCACAAGCGAAATGAAATCGCCTGACTTAAGTTATTATAACATAGAAGAATACAGAGTACTATTTAGGATTAGAAAATGGTAAATATGAAAATGGAGTCGGAATTATCACACATAAAAGCATAGCCAAACATGTCACCAACTTCATACCAGTGAACGATAGAACCCTCTTGTTACAAATAAATACGTCACCGATGGACACTAACAATATACAAGTATGTGCACCCACATCAGACCACAGTGATGAAGACATATCAGAATTTTACAAACAAATAAGCAACCTTATAAGAGATATCCCGAGACAGGAACTTCTTATAGTCGTGGAAGATTTCAATGTCAAAATAGGTAACGGAAAAGAAGGGCAACATATTGGTCCTTATGCATTAGGAGAGAGAAATCAACGAGGAGAAACAATGAGTATCTTTGCAGATGAACATGACTTAATAGTGCTAAAAACATTTTACATACTACCACTAGGAGACAACGGAGAAAGATATCAACATAGTTTCAACAGTGTTAAAACCTACCCAGCAGCTGATATCCAATCTGATCACAAACCTTTAGTGGGCTTGTATAGAACCAAGTTAAAGAAAACATGCGGAAAAACAGTTACAAAAACCTCACATGAGAAAACTAAAATGTAGGGAAGTAAAAGAAACACTCAGAAAAACAATAAATAGAAAATTCAAAGAAATCGATAATACAACAGAAAGTACAGAAGATAATATAGAATCCCTTAACAAAACGATATACGACACTTAAGACAATTTTATGAAGAACGAAGAGGGTAAGAAGAAGACATAAATGACGACCGAGATTCTGCAGCTGATGGAAGAAAGAAGGAAAAACAAGAACAATAACTCTATGTATAAAACATTACAACGAGATATACAGAGTAAGATTAGAGAAGCCAAACAGAAAGAAATGGAGAAAAATGCCAAGAAATCGAAATTCTACAAAGTAAATACGACGACTTAAACGTGCATAAAAAGGTAATAGAGATTACAGGCAAATGTAAAAACAGAAGTTGTGAAATGACAACGGAGAGGTAATCGTGGACAAAGATAGTATTGATAATACCTGGAAAAATTACCTACGAAATGTATTTTGTGATGTGAGAGAAAACCAGTCCCCAATACCAACGAAAACAGGATCACCTATACTAGTGGCATAATAAGAGCAGCCATAATATCACTAAAAGAAGCGAGAGCTCGAGAACCAGACGGAGTACAGTCGTGGAGACAGAGTGAATTTCTTAAACTTTTTGATGATGAATCTTTAAGAATCTCTCTTTTTAATCCTGACCCCCCAGGGGGAGTGTAGTGGTCGACGTGATGTCGTGTATTGTCCGTCTCCAGAGATCTCTGTCTCTGGTCATTTCTTTTAATTCATGCATAGGTCTTTGGCATATTCCTGTAATTTGATCTATCCATCTTGTTGGGGATTTTCCTCTGATCTTCGGCCTTCTACCTTTCCTTGTATTATGAGTCTTTCCATGTTTTCTGTGTTTGTTCTCATAACATGCCCAAAATATTTTAATTGTTGGAGATGGACTTTACTAGAGAGTCGTTGGCTAACTTTTAGCTCTCTTAAAATTGAATTATTTGTTCTACGGTCGGTCCAAGGAATTCGTAACATTCGTCTCCAACAGAACATTTCAGTGGGGTGTTATAAATAGTTTTGTCGACAAGGTATCTCCCTGCCGCAACCCTCTGCCAATTTTTATCTTCTCAGTCATGCAATGGAGGTTAACGGTTGTTGTCGCATTTTCGTATATATTTCGAATAATATTTGCATACCTGTGATCTATTTTGCATTAATTAATTAATAATTAATTAATTCTTGTGAATTAGGAAGTCATTTTTGAAATTCTCTAAACTAAAATGTAATTTGTTTTTTTGTGGGATTGTAAACTTATTATCTTTGGAAGTATAGTACTATTAATGTCAATTAAAGGGGTCTATTAACTGATAATTCATCATCAGTTGTTATTTCGTAGATAAGTATTTTTTAAAACAAAAAAAACTGGATCTCCTGAGTTCTTTAAGATATCTCAGCACATTGTTTAACGCAAATTTGCATGTCTAAAACGGAATTAAGTAAATTTATCCAAATTTCAATAAAAAATGGATCGGCGGGAAAATAAGAGATACAACTATAATAAAAAGTTACTTTTTTCTGTACTGTGTGTGTTATAATATAAAATATGTACTTAAGTTTTTCTTTTTGGCACATCCGTATCTGTATAGCACGATACAACGCGGCATCACTGTACCACACTCAATGTTTTGTGTTGGTAATGAAAATAAGACTGTAGCTATATCGAATAGATGCGCGCAGATAATGGGTATATCAAATTTTCGATGTTGCCAAGTTTGCCTTCGTAGATAAGGATATGTCAGATAGAAAATACATACTGAATTGAGTGACCAGTAGATTTTTTGGCTAATACACGGTTTTGCCAAACGAACGAAGATTTTTAATAGCTTACTTTCAAAAATTAACAAAATTTAAATATAACTGCTTTTACCTACATTTTTGAAGTACTTCAGGCATGTGGGAGTTTATGACATATTTAGGCTATTAAATTTACAACACATATGTAACATGTACAAGTTATCAATATATGATAAAATGGTACTTTATGATTTGTACTAATGTTTTTCAAATATTCTATTATGTTGTTACACTGTATATGGTTTAAAAAGATTCGAAAAAAAAATTATTTTACATGACAACACCTAAAATTGTAGTTTAGTTCTTCTGATCATCACCATTCCCGTTGCATTTATTCCTATACGAACTTAGTTTCCCTAATTACATTTCTTTATCTGTATCTTATCTTAGTTGACTTCTTTTAACTTTCCTTTTTCTCCTATGCCTTCCAGGCAACCTCCAAATTATCACTGGACCATTCTTCATGACCGAAGAAAAATATATAAGATAATTATTTGTTCTTTCTTTTGGAGTTTTCTTCTTCTGAGCCCTTCCTGCAGTTTTGAACGTCTTATCCTTGTGGTCTCACCGAAAGCCACAAGTCTCCTAGGATCTGCCACAGGACACTTCCAGAGGACATGTGAAGAGGTTTCTTCCTCATCATTAAAAAGACGGCACCGTGGGCCTTCCACCAATTCAAGCAGATGAAAGTGCCGCCTGAGTCTACAGTGGCCGATAAGCATACTGGCCCCGAAAGAGCACGGGTCTTCTACGGTCTAGAAGGAGAAGTTGAGGTGTAATGCTTTTGGATGGCTCCACTATGTGGAGCCTAGCCTGACTCATACCTCCACAACTGGCCCAGGAGTACTGGAAGCACCTCATAAAAAGCTCTTTGAGGCTATCCCGACAGGCACTGTGTAGTGTTTTATATTTAATGTCTAAATAATAATATAAATTCGATTCTATATTTATCATAATACGTCCCTGGTATGCTAGAAATGTGTTGTCTGTAGAGAGTTTTAAATACGCAATAATTCTTCAATAAATAAAGACGTATTTGCTAAAGAAAACAATTTATGGCTTTTTAACCTCAACTTTCCCAGAAAAATATTGCAAGCCTTGGTATTCTTTTTTCTAAAGCGTAGTAACGCCGGAAGTTTGAACGAGTTTGAGTGAAGAATTTGTTGATTGGACAAGATGGAATGGTTGTGCGGGGAAAAGAGGCGGTATCTATCCGGCAGATTGAGATCGAGAGGGTCAAGCGAATGAGTGATGAATATTTGCTCGAAGGAAAAGGTTGTTTAATTGTGATGTGGTAAGCCGGCATTAATTCGCCAAAAATGGTGGAATTTTCATTCTATGTAATATGTCGTTTTTGAAAGAGTGACCACTAACCACTGTTTTGATTCTGCTGAAGATTTATAATGTTTGAGAAGTGAACAAGTTTAGTTCCTGCTTTCTTTTCGTTTTTTGAGAAATCCAGTTCCTTTCCAAGATACCTCTTTACCTCACGTATGATGATATTGGAGCAGTTTTGATTTGAATGTGCCAGTTTCAGCTTCCAATAAAGCCTTCCGTTGATGTGCAGTTAGATACCCCACAGAAATTAGCCAGTTGTTCAAAAGTTTAAGTTAACATGTGTGAACTGAGGTAACATTTACGTTATTAATTTTTAAGTATAAATAGACATTTTCTTTTAAAAAGACAAAATTTGCTTTCTTTTATAAATTATTTTTTTTAAAAATATTTGTAATTAAAATAAATGTTATGTTAGGGCGTGGTTTAAACTGTCATGTCATAATTTTATCCTGTTTTAAAAATGTTTGTTTTGACGTATGACAGTTTTGATTTTAAATCTATTGTATAAGATTTTTTATTTATAGTAAAGATTAAATTTTATTTTTTAAAAAGGATTTCCATAAAATTTGGCCACATTATTTACTAGGAACCATTTCGTAGAATTTTGTAACCTTTTGTAAACAGATATGTAAGTTTTTTTCATTTGTATTTGACAGCTATTTTTATATAATATGCCTTTGTATAAGCTGTATTTTTGAAAACTGTTTTGAAAAGGGTTTTGGATTGGGGTATCTACTAATTGAAACTAAGGGATTATATAAATCTCCTGGGCAATTGATAAAACAAACAGATCAAAAATAAACTGAGAACACCTCAAGAAATTTGATATAGGGCGCCACTTGAAGGATTATAGCTTACAGAAGGAAAGAAAAAATTCTTCCCTAGTATCTAAAATAACAAAAAAGGTTAGGAGATTTTTCTAAATAAAATAAAAAATAGATTAGAGAAACAAATCTAACATTTATTATTGTCTCAAACAGTTTTCAAAAATACAGCTTATACAAAGGCATATTATATAAAAATAGCTGTCAAATACAAATTAAAAAACTTACATATCTGTTTACAAAAGGTTACAAAATTCTACGAAATGGTTCCTAGTAAATAATGTGGCCAAATTTTATGGAAATCCTTTTATAAAAAATAAAATTTAATCTTTACTATAAATCAAAAATCTTTTACAATAGATTAAAAAACTGTCATACGTCAAAACATTTTTAAAACAGGATAAAATTATGACATGACAGTTTAAACCACGCCCTAACATAACATTTATTTTAATTACAAATATTTTTTAAAAAAATAATTTATAAAAGAAAGCAAATTTTGTCTTTTTAAAAGAAAATGTCTATTTTTACTTTAAAAATTAATAACGTAAATGTTACCTCAGTTCACACATGTTAACTTAAACTTTTGAACAACTGGCTAATTTCTGTGGGGTATCTAACTGCACATCAACAACGGAAGGCTTTATTGGAAGCTGAAACTGCCACAATCAAATCAAAACTGCTCCACTATCATTCTACGTGAGGTGAAAAGGCATCTTGGAAAGGAACTGGATTTCTCAGAAAACGAAAAGAAAGCAGGAACTAAACTTGTTCACTGCTCAAACATTATAAATCTTCAGCCAAATCAAAACAGTGGTTAGTGGTCACTCTTTCAGAAACGACATATTACATAGAGTGAAAATTCCACCATTTTTGGCGAATTAATGCCGGCTTACCACATCACAATTAAACGACCCTTCCCTTCGAGCAATTCTTCATCATTAACTTCGCTTGACCCTCTCGATCTCAATCTGCCGGATAGATACCGCCTCTTTTCCCCGCACAACCATTCCATCTTGTCAAATCAACAAATTCTTTACTCAAACTCGTTCAAACTTCCGGCGTTACTACGCTTTAGAAAAAAGAATACCATGGTTTGCAATATTTTTCTGGGAACGTTGAAGTTAAAAAGCCATAAATTGTTTTCTTTAGCAAATACGTCTTTATTTATTGAAGAATTATTGCGTATTTAAAAATCTCTACAGACAACACATTTCTAGCATACCAGGGACGTACTATGATAAATATAGAATCGAATTTATATTATTATTTAGACATTAAATATAAAACGCTACAATTGAAGGGCACTCCATCTTGCCAGGGTGTCAGCCCGTTCGTTCCATTCCTCGACTGTGCTTCCCGGTGCCCCTGCTGAATATTAAATATATGGGAGCTTGAGACTGCCTGGGCAAACACCGAAGACTAGGTCCGTATTAGGACTAGGACCCGTCTTAAAAGGTATAAGTGTCTGAAGGGCTCATAAATGGGCTCTTCCCCGATCTACCATAACCATAGCAGCTAGTGTTTCTTTCATTACCTGTCCAAAATATTGGATTTTTCGTATGTGTATGTCATTAATTAGCTGTTTTCATATTTCACAGTATTTGCCACTTCCTTTCAGTCTCTCTCCAATGGTACTACAACCCAAATCTAGTTTTGGTATAATCCAAACTATGCCTCCAACCTTGCCGGTCCCGCGCCAATCTTCTCCAGGTTATCACGTCTAGTAAATTTTGAGCATGATTTGCCATTTCATCCTCATACTATTTCCATGACTTTTCTTTTAGTCTTGCGCCCTGAATTTTAATATCTAGGGCTCTTTTCAGCAATATTTGCATAAAATTGTTCCAGTATCTGCTCTAATTGCACGCAAATCTACTCCTATATGGAATTTGACTGTTTCCCAGAAGTTATTTATGTTGAATACTTGGGTGGATCATCTTTTGCAATGTACTTTATACATCGCTGTCTATTTGACTTATCAGAAGTATATATATAT
The DNA here is from genome assembly GCA_918026665.1 of Diabrotica balteata. Lineage (NCBI taxonomy): Eukaryota > Metazoa > Arthropoda > Insecta > Coleoptera > Chrysomelidae > Diabrotica > Diabrotica balteata. Next base: position 38,543,602 of record OU898284.1, read on the forward strand.
ATATATATATATATATATATATATATATATATATATATATATATATATATATACTTCTGATAAGTCTCAGCAGAAATATATATCTGATTTTTCTAATTGTTTCATATTTACTCCAAAAACATCTATTCATCTTCCTGGTGGTAATACATTCGTTGAATATTCATTCTTTCATCAAGTTCCAAAGATTTTTTTATCGGATTAAGGTTTATTGAATTATTGGTTAGTCAAAGCATATGTCCAGTGATTGCTTTTTCAATAATGTACAGGTTACAGCCTTGGAATGGGCCGCAAGATAATGATGATAAGGATTTCCTAGATACAACCATCTTTCACTGGCATTTGTTTCACAACGGTTGATTTATTGATAAAGCAAAACCAGGACATGTGTTAAAACTGTCAGATTTTTTATTCGCCGAGTAAATATCGTTGGTGAAATGTTGTATCACCAGTTTTGATAAAATGTTCCAAGACGATTTTCTATTTTTCATTACAATACCGCGAATTTTTATTTTAACCCGAGGTATTGTTCTGAAGCTATTTTCTTGTGGCATTTTTAATTAATTACTATTTAACTGAAATACGTTAAAATACGTTTATTGACGTTTCAATTTCCACTTCGGAAAATTTTAACGTATTTTAACCTTTAATTGTGGCTTCTTCTTCAAGTTCCACTCCTATCGGAGATTGGAAATCATTCTGGCAATTATAATTTTATTGGTTACTCGCCTGAATAGTTCAATTGAACTGCATCCAAACCACTCACGGAGATTGCGTAGCCACGAGATTTTACGTCTTCCTACGCTTCTTCTACCTTTGATTTTACCCTGCATTATATTCCTTAGTGGTTCGTACTTTTCACCTCTCATGATGTGCCCCAAGTATTCCAATTTCCTGATCTTTATGGAATTTAAAACTTCGCATTGTTTTCCTAGTTGTTCGAGAACTTGTTCGTTTGTTTTGCGATCCATCCATGATATTTTTATAGGTTTTTAATGTTGGATTTTTTAAGTGTCCAAGCTTCAACTCCATACAAAAGGGTAGAGAAAATATAACATCGAAGCATTCTTATCCAGAGCGATATATTGATATCGCGATTACAAAAAAGTTTTCTCATTCTATTAAAAGTTGACCGCGCAATTTCAATGCGGCATCTTATTTCTTTTGTCTGATCAGTATCTTCTGTGATCCATGCTCCAAGGTATTTGTACGAAGATATTTGTTCAATTTCTGTATTATCTAATTGTGGCTTATGCCAAGTTAAATTAATTTTACCCGGTAATTAATTTAACCCGAGGTGTTATCGTATTTTCCTTTTGAACCAAAACAAAAGATTTCGACAGTTGGATCAATTTGTGAAGCTCTGTCCAATGGTAAAAAATGTTCCAGCTCATGTTTCGTCTTTTAACAACCAAAAGTTGTTTTTTTGTGGTCCTCTCAATATTCTGATTTGGTTTCGTTTAATTTTATACGACAACGAACATACCACGTGACATTAACATCATCATCATCATAAGTGGTTCGACAATGCGTCTGCTCACAAAGAAGTCGCCGCTCCTGTCGATTCCTGGCAACTTCCCTCCATCTTCTGACCCTTAGAATTTGTAGGTCTTCATCCACATTATCAAACCACCCCCTTCATGGTCGTCCTCTGATTCTTGTGCCCTCTAGTTTTAAAAATGTTAATCGCTTCGTGCATTCTTGATCTGACATCCTAGCAGTGTGTCCAGCTCATCTAAGTCTCTACACTTTAACGAATTTCACAATATCTTAATCGCTGTATACCTGATATAGTTCAAAGTTGTATCTTTGACGCCATAGCCTATTTACATTTATGGCCCCAAAAATTTTTCTAAGAATTTTTCTCCCAAAAATACCAAGAAGTTATTTTGAGATAAGGTCCACGTTTCAGCCCCATATATCAAAAGCGGTCTTATTAAGGTCTCATATATATTGAGCTTTACTGCACGTTTTATATTTTTATTTTTTAAATGTTTCTGGAGAGTGTAAACAGTTACGTTTGCTACTGCTATGCGTCTTTTTATTTCGTCGATTGGCTTGTTTGTTGCGTTTACTAGCAGCGATCCAAGATATGTAAATTCTTTGACTTGCTCAAAGGTATGGTTGTTAATTTGAATTCTCTGTTGGATATTTCAAGAGGTTTTAGAAACCAACATATATTTGGCTTTTTCCTCGTTTACCATAAGTCTTAATTCACTTGCCGCGTCCACAAGTCTTGTAAAATAATGCACCATGTCTCTCATACTTCTGCCCACTATAACTATATCGTCAGCAAATGTGAGAATTTGCGTCGATCTATTAAAACATTCTAATACGAGGTCTGGCTATTAAATAACGAGACTGATTATGAAAAAGAGTTTTATTTTAAAAATTATTCTATAATGGAATGCTCCCGTTCATATACTCCCCTTTCCTCGCCACACACCGTTCCATTCGTTCTTTCCATTGGTCAAAGCAATGCTGGACGTCTTCTTTTGTAAGAGCATTTAGGAGCTCCGCCGATTTTCGCTTCACCTCTTCCATCGACTCAAACCGGGTTACTTTTAAGGCAGACTTAATCTTCGGAAACAGGAAAAAGTCACAGGGTGCTAAATAACGCTTCAGTCTTTCAAATAATTAATTGCCGAGGATTTTATATGCATATACTAACAGAGTAATGCCTCTATAGTTCTTACACTCCAGTTCATCACCCTTTTTATGCAACGGACATATTATTCCCTTTAGCCATTCTTTTGGTACCAATTCATTCTGCCATATAAGTTCTATTAGTTTATAGATTGCTGCAAAAAGTTGTTCACCACCTTTTTTATACACTTCCGAACAGATTTCATCGATCCCTGGGGCAATTTTAGGATGGCATTTGACACTTCTTCTCTTGTTGGATCTTTACTGTGTAGTTGACGTTGTATATTCTGTTGATTTTCTATGTTGTAACCTCCTTTAATATCGTTTATATATATTCGCTGAAATGTTATGTCCATCTATTGAGAACTTAGTTTTTATCATGTAGAATTTCACCGTTAGTGTTTTTTCAAACTGAAATGAGGTTGAATGCTCGAATAAATGAACTTTGAAAATAAGGCTATTATCGAGCACAAGTTAATTAAATCTAGCCCAAGTACTTTCGCTTAAAATAGCATCTTCAGGGGCATCTGAAATAAGCCAATAAAACGTTTTTTAGATGAAGGAAATTAGTTAACTTCGATAAAAAACTCGAAGTTAATGGATGAAAAAAAAAAAGTTTTTGAGATTAACGTTTTAGACTTACTTCGTCAAATGTAAAACTATCCGGCAAGCGTAGAATGTGGAAACATTAATAATGACATAAAATTGTACAAAACACTACACTAAAACGAGGACAAACAGTTTAAAATTACTTTAAAGATTCTACGCTACATTCTTTGTCAGTATCTGGAGGGATAATGATCTAAGCGGAAATGATACGGTGACATGTGACATATGACAACTTTGATAGGCAGTCAAAGTTATGGATCTGTGATCAGCAAATATTAAAATTCTGTATAAGTTGTCATTGGCCGAGGTCCAACTAGAACTACTACTGAAAAAATCAGCTGATGAAGTATGACATATAGAATATTTTGATTTAAACTAGATTGCATATATCCAGATCTCACACTCACACCCGTCTGTAATAATAAGGTTGTAGGCTTGAGGCTAAATGAAGTGTACATAAAGTGTGAATGAAAGAAATAGACCAAACGATCTATTGGACAGTGGATAGTTGACTACAATAAAATGGTCTACCAGGCACTGTCAATACTGTAAAACCAGAAGAAAATTGACTATGAAATTGAAATATTAAAATTAAATCAGAATTGAAAGCAGTGTGTAAATGGTAATAGTTCAAGTAGTTCAGTTAAACCTCAAGCCAATGGGGGAACTATAAAACTAATATGTAATAGCATTACTAAAGACCAACCGACCAACAGGTGTTGAAATAAAAAACTGTGGAATTAGTATATGTAGATTATGCAGAGGTATGATCCACAGTTGGAGTTTGATTTCACTCTTCATACCTCTGCATAATCTACATATACTAATTCCACAGTTTTTTATTTCAACACCTGTTGGTCGGTTGGTCTTTAGTAATGCTATTACATATATAGTTTATAGTTCCCCCATTGGCTTGAGGTTTAACTGAACTACTTGAACTATACCCATTTACACACTGCTTTCAATTCTGATTTAACTTTAATATTTCAATTTCATAGTCAATTTTCTTTTCGTTTTACAGTATTGACAGTGCCTGGTAGACCATTTTATTGTAGTCAACTACCCACTGTCCAATAGATCGTTTGGTCTATTTCTTTCATTCACAGTTTATGTACACTTCATTTAGCCTCAAACCTACAACCTTATTATTACAGACGGGTGTGAGTGTGAGATCTGGATTGTGCAATCTAGTTTAAATCAATATATTCTATATGTCATACTTCATTAGCTGATTTTTTCAGTAGTAGTTCTAGTTGGACCTTCGGCCAATGACAACTTATACAGAATTTTAATATTTGCTGATCACAGATCCATAACTTTGACTGCCTATCAAAGTTGTCATATGTCACATGTCACCGTATCATTTCCGCTTAGATCATTAACCCTCCAGATACTGACAAAGAATGTAGCGTAGAATCTTTAAGTAATTTTAAACTGTTTGTCCTCGTTTTAGTGTAGTGTTTTGTACAATTTTATGTCATTATTAATGTTTCCACATTCTACGCTTGCCGTATAGTTTACATTTGACGAAGTAAGTCTAAAACGTTAATCTCAAAAACTTTTTTTTCATCCATTAACTTCGAGTTTTTTATCGAAGTTAACTAATTTACTTCATGTAAAAAACGTTTTCTTGGCTTGTTTTCAGATGCCCTGAAGATGCTATTTTAAGCGAAAGTACTTGGGCTAGATTTAATTAACTTGTGCTCGATAATAGCTTATTTTCAAAGTTTTTTCAAATTTTTAATCGTGGTTTAAATTCTCTGTTCTGTTCGTATTCCCCCTTCTAATGTCGATGGATACGTTTTTCCTCTCTTCTAAGACGTCTATACTCTTGTTTTTTTCTTCGTGTACAACCTGCGTCGATGGTTTTTTTGATATGCTGCGTTCTTTCTATTTGTGGCTATTTCGAACTCATGATTTCTTTTTTTCTGACTTGGTTTTGTCCAATATTTTAACCGATTTCTGTAACACAATGACATAATTGTGACATAAACATCTACGTTATATCAACAGTGTTGTCAGTTTTGTTGGTATTTCATGAAGTGTAACGACATAATAAAATAAAAAGAAACTTATAATTACAAGTCAGATGGCTCCATTCTCAGTGAATTATCACCTATTTCTGATAGTCTAAGAACTCTTTCTGATTCATAAACTCTCATGCGGATTCTATAACGAAAATCCAAATTAACTTTATTATTTTTTTAGGTCGTAGGTACTCTAGCTGTAATCAGCTATTCAACACCAGTGTTTATTTTAGTAATAATCCCTTATGTTTCATTTACTACTTCATGCAAAGATTCTACGTAGCTACCTCTAGACAAGTAAAGAGATTAGAGTCTGTGTCACGTTCCCCATTTATTCGCACTTCGGTGAAAGTGTCTCGGGAGCACATGCTATCAGAGCCTACAATCAACAGGAAAGGTATGTATTTTTATAGTTAGTAGTATAAGCGTAGTGAGTTGCAAATTCTAAGAGATGTGAAACCCCAAAAATATATCCTTTAGGTATAATATAGTAGCGAACTCTGTGAGTAATAGAATTCATAGCCTGGTGATATTTTAAATGTTCTACGTCACAATAGTTCATGTATGATATGTTATAGAAATATTCCAATATTTTGTATAGGATTATTAGTCCAGGGCTCCAGGGAAATAAGATTTTTCTAGTGACACTGACACCGCGAGGCAAACTGAGTAATATGGGTCTCTGTAACAAAAACCTATATGTTTCCTGTAGTCGCTTCTTTGGACTAATTAGTTATTAACAAATTAAGGTCAAAAAACGATAAATTCTCGCTTTTTTCGTCTATCAACAAAAAGTGAAGTATTTGAAACAAATTTGAGGGTAAGAAACATATAAGTCATATAAGAATCTTCAAAATGGCATTTTTTCTATGTATCTATCCTTATTTGTTGCTTGAAAAGTTGCAAAAATAAGTCCAAAATTTCATTTGTTTATAAATTGTTCTGAAGCTATTTTCTTGTGGCATTTTAAACTAATTACTATTACTATTTTTAAATACTCATGGCTTAAAAACATAAGGGATTGGACAAATCTCGATGCCCATGCACTTTTACAGCCATACAAGATCGAGAGGAGTATGCCAGAATTGTCGCCAACATCCACTAATTGGATAGGGCACCATAAGAAGACTTCTTCTTTTTCTTCCTTTGCCCTATCCGTTTCGGACGTTGGCTATTAACAAGGCTATTTTTACTTTGTTTACGGCACCTCTGAACAGTTCGGTCGATGTTTAGTTTGAACCATTGTCCATGAGTGTCGTCTTCTTCCCGGTCCTCTCCTACTGTCGATTCTTCCTTGGACTATTAAACTGTTGCAGCCGGCTACATAAGAAGACTACTATTACTGTTTAAATGGGAATGAGCCACAATTAAAGTTAACTTACGTTTATTGACGTTTCAATTTCCACTTCGGAAATCGCTCTCAAAATACAAACATTAGTAAATTAAACAAATTTTGTTTTTTTTTTTTTGTACTTAGTGAAAAATTCTTCTAATAATTTAATTTTATCTGATCATTTATATTGAACAATTCAGACATACATTATGCATTTTAAAGTAGACGACTTTAAAATGATATTGCCAATATTGTTGAGTTGCGCTCCTAGGACGACTTTACTTATAAGATAGTTCATTTGATTACATGAAATCACTTTAACTCTTGAGAATATCCGTCAGAAAAAATCATAACATGTAATTCGCCTTTAAAAAAGACAAAACATGCCATGATGATAATAAAATTCTCCTGTTGGTGATCCCTAGTAAATTAATAAGGTAAAAACTAGGAAAAAACCTCATAATACTATCCCGTACATGGTAAGTATTTGGTCGTGCATTTAGTTTACCTTCAATAAACACCAAATTCTTTTTTGTATGTTGTTATTAAAATAAACATAAATGATGTATGCTCTATATTCTATATGTTACTGACTTACTAATGCTGGTATAGAAAAGCAACACACACCAACAGATATTTAAATTTCAAATCAAATCACAACATTAATATTAAAAGGGAATCAATAAATCCTTATACGATAGAGCCAAAATTACTTGTTCTAACGAAAATTCGTTCTTGTAGGAAAAACATTTGTTAACATCTGTTTTATTAAAAAATGGTTATCCTTTATCGTTTATAAATAAGGAATTTTCATTAAACGATCGAATAGAATAGAACCACTTAGAACGAGGTCCTACAGCATACATCAGGAATAATACGAGGAAAATAACAATACCATACATAAAAGAAATATCAGAAAAACTTAATAGGATAGGAAATAAATTCAACATTCAAAACAACAAACACGTTGAGATCTATTTTGTCCAAAACCAAATCTAACAATGAACAAGAAAGGACAAAGAATTGCATTTAAAAACTACGTTGTGAATGCGATCAGTTTTATTTAGGTGAAACATCAAGGCCATTAAGTGTTAGAATAGTTGAACATCAACCTTATGTTAAAAATAGAGAATTTGATAGATCTCAAATATGTAAACACGCATGGGATAATGAACACAGGTTTCAATGGAATGATTCAAATATAGTCCTAAATAAAGAAACGGATGGTAAAAAGAGAAAAATCAAAGAAGCATGCTCTAATTATGCTAAATGAGACCAATTGTGTCGAAAATTGCTCGGCAGAATTTGTAGGATCTGGTTACCCATATTGAAAGAGGAAGTTATTAAAAAGAAAAATACCCGTATTAGTAAGTCAGTAATATATAGAGGATACATCATTTATGTTTTTTTTTTAATAACAAACATAAAATCAGAATTTGGTGTTTATTGAAGGTAAACTAAATGCACGACCAAATACTTACCATGCCGGATATTATTATAAGGTTTTTTTCCTGGTTTTGTCCTCATAATTTACTATGGAATCACTAACAGGAGAATTTTATTGTCATCATGGCATGTGTTTGTCTTTTTAAAGACGAATGACATACTATGATTTTTCTGACGGATATTCTCAAGTTAAAATTGATTTCATGTAATCGAATGAACTATCTTATAAGTAAAGTAGTCTAAAGTAGTCTAAAGTAGAACTATCTAGTTTAAAATGTATAATGTATGTCTGAATTGTCAATATAAATGAGTCAGATAAAATTAAATTGTTAGAAGAATTTTCACTAAGTAACAAAAAAACAAAATTGTTTAATTTACTAATATTTGTATTTTGAGAACGATTTCCGAAGTGGAAATTGAAACGTCAATAAACGTACTTTTACCTTTAATTGTGGCTTATTTCCATTTAAATAGTAATTCTTCATCTTCTTTTAGTTCCATGACTGTTATCGATCGTTGGTTATCATGTTGGCTACCATATTCGGTATCGTGACTTTATTGACAGCAGCTCTAAATAACGATGTAGTTGATTTTCCATACCATGGCCTTAGATTTTTTAGCTACGATGTTCTTCTTCTACCAGGGCCACGGTTTACCTTGGATCTTTCCCTGAATGATCAGATGTAAAAGATCATATTTTTCAGGGTGTCTCATAATGTGACCGAAGTATTCCAGCTTGCGTTTTCTTTATTATATTGACCAGTTGTGTTGTTTGGTTCGGCGTAAGCGTTTAAGGATAGCCTCAGTTAGAGTCCCACGCTTCCACTCCATACAGCAGGACAGGAAAGATGTAGCAAGATGGTCATTTGAACTATTGCTAAGGTTAATGCTAAGATCGTGACTGCAAAGTACGTTTCTCATTTTTACAAAGGCAGCTCGGGCTTGTTCTATTCGGCTTAAATTTCTGCGGTTGATACACAGCTGTCATTGATAT